>PVJO010024161.1:0-24842 GCA_004026905.1 Hystrix cristata
AAAAAATTCAGTCATCTTCAGGGATTTATCATTTCTAACAATCTGAGAAATTAAGGGAGAGAATCAAGTATCCATTCTGCTTTTCCAGTAAGAAATATAACTCTGAATAAGAAAATAATTGTTGAGGGAAACTTTCTCTTTAATGATGTGTTTTGGCTAATAAACGCGAAACTAACAACACAATTAGACTATCACCATTTTAAAAATCCCTAATGTATTAAACACGGTAACTGATGCAACAGGATGCAATCAGCAAAATCCAAACTGTGGGAAAGTACAGGAAAATCCAGTTTTCTAAGTACATAAACTGAAGCGTACATAATTAGACATGAAAGTACAACTTATATGTTAATAGAGATTTAAAAGAAACACAACGTGTGGACCTTATCTGTATACCAATTCAAACAACCTAAACTTTTAAAATTACTTTTATGAGGCCATTGGAAATTTGAAGATGGAGTTTCTAATCAGCAGAAACAGATTTAATCAGAAGAAATGGCTGCTAAAGATTACTCAGTGAATATAGCTCCTAAGGAATTTGCCAAAACCTTTGGGAAGAGATTGGACTTCCCATGCTTGTTGGGAGGGATACTGTAGTTCCAAAAGTTTATGTCTAGGTCCTTCCACCCCATGAACCCTAACACGTGCATCAGTCATCTGTCATCGCCCTAAGTGACCATACAAATGATTTGATGAAACAGGAGCTCTGTACCCAGGAGGATCAGGCTGTACTCCTGACCCTGTCATTACTCACTGTGTGACTTATGACCAATGCTCAATTTATTTGGCCATCAGTTCCCAAATGGGTTAAATGAGTACAGCTTCTGGTTTTAAGCAGACGTTGATTCAATTTTAACTCATAGTGTTATGAATTTGGGTTGGGTGACCAGCAGCCAGCAGGCTGAAACTCACAGATGGGGCTACAAGCAACGTGTTCTTTCTTGCTTTGGCATCCCCAGAGCAGCAGGCTATGGCTAAAGAAGAGAGATACACAGCTGAGATACACAGAGCACTGAGGGCAGTGACTCTAGGGAGACAGCTCACTTCTTGATGTTCTTCATTTTTATGGGAGTGGAGTCTCTCTCTCTGGATCATGGCCCCACAGTATGAGAGCATTCTTGCTTTGGGTGAATCAATACTTTGCACTCTGTTGCAAATTGCCTGAGCTTAGGTTCTACTTCTTTAGGGGATTGCTGAGAAATGCCAGTGGCCCAGCACTGAAAGCCTGGGGGATCCTAAACCTGTGGGAAGTTGAGTTTGGGACACCTCATCTCCCTGGAGAAAGGAATGCCCCAGAATCACGGGAGCTTATAGCCTCTCCTTCTGGGGAGAGGTGGAGTTCTCAAGATCTGCTGCCTTGTTGCCTGACAACCCAGAGAGAGCTCCCAGGACAGGGTCACTTACCTGTCCATTCTGCTTGTCTTAATAGGTATCTACCTGGGTAATTTACTTTTAAAAGTTTGCCACTCATTCACAGCAGAAAATGTTTTTAGTTTCTAGCATGAGGAAGGAGCCAAAGATACACCAATGGATAGGTCAGATGGCTCATGCGACTTTCCTTTTAGACTATAACATCACCAAAGAGTCTTCTCATTTCCCTATGTATTGTCTAATGCTTTGCCCTAAAATGCAAAAAGATGGATCCTTCATCTCATTTTCTCTTATCTATCACTGTAATAGTTCTTCTTCTGTAAAGTGACCAGGGTGCAATTGAGAGACTCAATGGATCTTTTCAGAGCCTAAGTCTTGTTACATGAATGTTACAGTTATTGGAATGCGTGAAAAGACACCTGAAAAGAGGTTCTCCTATTAAAAATAAATACACAACCCAGGTATAGGACAAAAAGGAATTGCTTATTTTGAACTCAGAAGCTTCCAGTTGTTTCTGAGGCAGCTCCCCAAGGTGTGGTGTTAACCTGATGCTCTCTCATCACAGACATGTCAGTAACTAGGAAGAGGACTCATAGGTGACATGCTGCAATGCAGGCTAGGATACAGATATTTCAAGACAATGTGACTTTTGAAAGGTGATAAACTAAGTCCTAGGAGCATCTGGGAAGACAGAATTGAAAGTAATTTTTTGGAAATCAGAGCCTAGCTTCGATCTCTGTTTTTTCCTCACTGGTTTTTCTTGGGAATTAAATTGGGAAAGTCCTCTTACACCATGGCAGCTGTGCTAAAGTGAGCCAGTGATAGTCTTTCTGCTCATATTAGCTGGAATACGCAATTATAACCTTTGGGGTAAAAATAGCATCCCAAAGTAGCCAACCCCCACATCCTATTATCTTATTCCTGCCAACACTCTTTTTGGAATATACAAAAGTCTCTGATGTGACAACTCCACCCCAGATAGGTTTCCCAAAATTTAACCTTAGAGAAGTGCTGGAGAGGTTCGAATCTTTCCCCCCCTAACGCCTCAGAACTCTCTCTGCAAACTGTTGTACCCCTTCCTAGAGCTGTGCATACTAAAAGGAGCCCGATGCAGATGGTGGAAATGGCCAAAGAGTTTGGGCTCAATTAAGAAGGTCTCGCCTAGGGATTCCATGAAGAAAAAAAGATGACTACTCTACTGTGACTTTCGACTTCCTAGACTGAGAAGCTGCTGGCAGCTTCCCTAGATAAAACATGAATTTAGGCAGACTCATGCCAAGCCTGGCCACACACCGTGTGGCCCAAGCAGTACACTGAAAGAGGGAAGAGGGAAGTGGCTGAGTAGGGAGAAAAGGAATGAAGAGGCAGAGGGTACTGTCAGCTCCTGTCCCCAAGTGTCAGAGCTGTCAAATTTTCTTGCCACCTCATCATGAAGGATCAGAGTCACATGTTTCTTTAGGAGGTTGTTTCTGTACAGACTATATACTCTCTTCAGAAATAGGTGAGGAGACATTAACTGTACTCTCCTGGTCATCTCTATGACGTTTATACTTAGTGGACTGAAAAATAACTACTTGACCAAATAGATAGTTGAAGATGTAAAGGAATTCTTTACAATAGGACAGGAAAATACAAATGTTTCTCAAGTTATGGTGGAATTCTATCCAATGAACCCATCATAAGTTGAAAATATCCTAAGTAGAAAATACATTTAAAGTACCTAACCTACCAAACCAAATATAGCTTAGCCTAGCCTATTTTACACAGGCTCCGAACCCTCACATTAGCCAACAGCTGGGCAAAATCATCTTACACAAAGCCAATTTTATAATAAACTATTTAATAACTCAAGTAGTTTATTGAATACTGTACTGAAAAGGAAAACCAGAATGATTGTGTGGTTGTTTTCCCATCATCATAAAGTTGAAAAACTCTTAAGTCAATTGTAAATTAGAGGTCATCTAATTGTTTTTGCAACATGAATAATTTTCTCCAAATTCTTCTAATTCTAAATCCAATTTTTCCCAGTATAACCTGTTTTCATTAGGCAATAAAGATCCATTGTAGGTGTCTCCTTTTAAGAAATGCATTTATTATGTTACATCTTTGGGGTTAAAGGCTCAAATGTGAAATCTGACAATAGAGAGACCTACAGGCTGAGAATGTGGAACTTAAACCCAGTCAGGCAACCTCGAAAGAAATGTGTTAAACCCTTCTTCTTCTTGCCCATCTGTAAATTGGGATAATAATACCTGACCTATTGACTGTGTGGAGTTGTTGATATTTTTCTGACCATAAATCAAGATGGATGCTCTCATCTGAGAGAGAGAGAAAAGAAAGCACAAAAAGAGAGAACTTGGCTTGGACTTCAGAAAAAGAACAAGAGTATATAAAGCATAGAAATGAAGACACTAGATATGCCCCTGGTGGGAAAGAATACCAATAATGCACAGAGAAACAGGAAATTCATTTAAAACACAAAATCAGCTTCTGTTTGGCTCTAGCTGGCTGGTTGGGGAAATGCAATCTTTATTCAGAGTACAAAACAAGAAGTCTCCTCTCATTAACTTTGTCACATGTGGGTCTACATCTCTCCCCAGAGGTAACCAGTGGTATCTGTTTGGGATTATCCTTCAAGAACAGTCTTATGTAGTTACAATGGTGTATGTATGTGGATACCTTTATTAGAAATTTAAAACTTTATTGCAGGAAACTAAACTTCACAAATACATTACTTTTATTGGGTTTTTGATCACTTTAATTTATCACATGTCATACACTTTTACCTGTCTGAACTCTGTTCTGTATCTTTTATTTTACCCTTACAAAAATCTTATTTTCATGTGTAAAGTTCAGTAAGATTTTATTTTTCCTATTCGGACTTGGCATTAACAAATTTCACTTTGTGCAGGTTTGCCTTTTGTCAATTTCCTTCTCTGTCAATTCTTTCTGCCAGCAATGTTAGCTATGGATTGAATAAATCACACTTTGCATTTGAATCTGAGATAATCCACAAGAAAATGATGAGCAGTCCCTCCCACCTCGTGTTTCAGAATTGCTCTGCTGCAGGAATTATTTTGTTGGATTGCTCATCCGATCCTTGTGCTTTTACATTCTGAATACCATTGCAGAACACAGATCGAGCAAAGGGATTCAAAACGCAATTTACGTGCCCTGAGCTGCTACAAAATATAAGAATACTGACATAAATACATGTGCACAGAATGGAAGTAATTTGTCATCTCTAATGCTAGCTGCTTGGCATTTGATACTACTGTGAACTCAGAGGCCATCTACTGCCCTCTCTAGCAAAGGCACTCACTAGACAGTGAGACTCAGACTGGCATGTGGGATCAACATATTCACGAGGTAATGCAAGGTCAGTGCTAGGGCCACAGTGCTTTATAAGTCCTCAAAAATGTCCTAATTTATTTTAGAATCAGAAAGAAAAAAATGAACTGATTAAAGAAAAACATTTCACATATAATATTAATATATTCATCTTTGTACAGATGCAGTCATATAATTTTTAAATAAAAATTTTAAACATTTTTAGAACATAATTTTTAAAAATTTTAAAAAGGGACTTAGGTGAAAGATTCATGAAAATCAAAATGCAGACCTCGTAGTAGGAGCATATCAAAATGATACAGTAGCCCATGCCACGTACCTGAGGCATGAAGGGAAATTCTTGAGAAGATGCATTTCCTAACATGATAAAAATAAAGCTTACTTAGTTAAAAAAAAATTAAACATTAACATTACCATTACTTTTCCATTTTTCTTCACAGGCAGGGGCCTCAAAATACCAGACTGTCTGGTTTGACACCAACCCCTGACTATTCTGTCCTGGGCTGACCACAGTACCTGCAGTCACTGTGTCCCTCATGGCTGATTCTGGCCCTGAACAGATGAAGTCCTGGCAGATCCATTTCTGGGCAGCTTGAGCATGCTCAGAGAAATGATGTTTTCCAGAGGACTAACTGCTAGATACTCTGTCTAGATGTCACCTCACACAGGGGCCTCAGGAAATATTGTGTGAATCACCTTTACCACTCTGGCAAGAGTGAAAGCTGATGTGGAATTACATATTAGTAAAAGTTGCATATAGCCAGAGGTGTAGCTCAGGGTAGAGCCCTTACCTAGCAGATACGAGACACTGGGTTCCATCCCCAGTGCTACCAACAAAAAATTGTACCTATTGTCTCACAAAATTTTTTTCTCTGTGAAAATTTCTATGAGAACTGACAAAACAAATATAATTATAAAATTCTTCAGAGGGAATATATAGTGCTTTTCTTCCATGATTTCTAGTTGCTGCTCACTGCCTTTTCTTCTTTGCCATTTCTACTTTGACATCTCTTCTCCCTTTCCATCAAGTCAGGCATCTAGGAAAAAATTTTGAGGGCATCAGAGCCAGCAGAAATTTATTTTTTTGCCTTCTCATTAGGTCACTTCAGCTTCTTCTAATTTCTTTCCTAAAACAAAGGATCAGAACTAGACAATTTCTGCTCATGTCTTCCAGGAACAACAGATTCATTCTTCTACTTCCTCCTCTTTTTTTTCTTTTTCATTTTTTAAAGGGCACACGATCTGAGTTCCCACCAGTTTGAGGCCTGTTTGTTCCCTCTGAGGTGATATCCAGAAGCAGTCCCTATACAGTGGACTTCACCAACGTGTTCACATTCTTTCCATTTCAGTGTCACTAAAGGCATTCTAACCACATAACACTCCACTGTTCTTCCAAATAGTCCTATACCATAGACATGACCTCAAAGTTATTTACCATTAGTCCTTTGATTACATTATGATTTGGAAACTTGACCTTTTCTCCCACTAGTTAGAAGCAGGAGTTTTGTTTTGTCCAGTAAATAAACATGTAGCTTCCCTTATGGGCAGGCAATAGGGAGACAGGGTGAGAGCGGGTTAGGCTATGATTAATGAACTGTTTACTTTTGAGTCAAGATAAACTGGCCAATTTGGATGTAGTGTAGATCTGCAACCTGATGCTGAGCAACCCACAGAAGCCCTTCGGAGTTGTGACACCCTGTACTCCTCACCAGACCATGCTGCTGAAATTCCTGGGAGCCCAACAATATTTCAAAAATTAAAAAATGTAAATTCAATCTTTCCCTCCCCACTAAATGCTTTGCCTATTAAGAAAGTGATTAGTCATACTGGAAAATTATACAGATACATCATATCATGGAGCTACTTTAATGATCTCACGGGAAAGACCTTGTTTTTATCACTTAACAACTTATCTTGAAGATGTTCCATGCTACTACACTATTTTTTAGTAGACTTTATTTTGTAGAGTACTTTTAGGTTTACAGAAGAGTTGAGAAAAAGATAAAGTGAGTTCCCGTGTACCTCCTACCCACACACAGGAACAATTCTTGCTCCACCTCTATTAACATAACTCATCCGGGAGTGGTACATTTGTTAAATCAATGAACTACATCAACTTTACTATCACTCAAAGTCAATAGGTTTCATTAGGGTTTACTCTAGTGTTAACATCCTGTGTATCTGGACCATGTATAATGACATTTATCCACAATTTCAGGACCATGCAGCATAGTTTCACTGCCTGATGTAGTTTGGATCTGAAATGCCCAAAGGCCCGTTTGTTGAAAGTGTGATTCTGAGTCCATGACTCTACTGGGAGATGATGGAAACTTTAAGAGGTAGGAGACCCAGAGGAAGTTAGACTACTGGGGGTGTGACACTGACGAGAATACTGGGACTCCAGTCTCTCTCTCGCTCTCTTTCTCTGTGTCTCTGTCTCTCTATCCCTCTGTCTCTCTCTGTCTTTCTCCCTCTTTGTCTCTGTCAGTCTCTGTCTCGCTCTCTCTTACTGTCTGCCACTAAGAGGTGAACAGGCCCCTTCTGCCACACACTTTCACCGTGATACACTGTGCCATCACAGGCCCAAAGCACCAGAGCCAAGCAACCATGAACTGAAACCTCTGAAACCATGAGCCAAAATAAACTGTTTCTCCTTTTAAATTAATGATCTCCTACATTTTGTCAAAGTAATGAAAAGCTGACTATATGTTGGTTTAAAAATCATCTGTACTCCATCTATTCACCCCTTTATCTTCCTTAACCTTTGGCAACCACTGATCATTATACTGTTTCCATAATTTTGCCTTTTCCAGAATGTCATACACTCGGAATCATACAGTATAAAACTTTTTCAGATTGGCAACTTTCACTTAGCAATATACATTTAATTTTTTCTTCTTGTCTTTTTGTGGCTTAATTATTCATTTATTTTTAGCACTGAATAATAGTCTATCATATGGGTATGAAACAGTTTCTCTTGTCACCCACTGAAGGACATCTTGATTCTTCCAAATTTCAACAATTATGACTAAAACTGCTATAAACCTCTCTGTGGAGTGGGAAAAAAATTTTGCCAGCTATTCCTCTGACAAAGGACTAACATCTCGAATATATAAAGAACTCAAAAAAATCAGACCCCCCCAAATTTAAAGCCCCAATCCAAAAGTGGGTAGCAGAAATGAATAGACATTTCTCAGACGAAGAAGTAGAAACAGCAGATAGACATATGAAAAAATGTTCAACATCACTAGTCATTCGAGAGATGCAAATTAAAACAACCCTGAGATTCCACCTCACTCCACAAAGAGTGGCTATTATCAACAAATCAGCCAATAACAAATGCTGGAGGGGCTGTGGAGAAAAAGGAACCCTTCTCCACTGTTGGTGGGAGTGTAGACTGGTGCAACCGCTATGGAAATCAGTGTGGAGATTCCTCAGGGAACTAGGACTAGAGATTCCATTTGACCCAGCTATTCCCCTTCTTGGTATCTTCCCAAAAGAATTAAAATCATTATACCGGAGGGATATATGCACACCCATGTTTATAGCAGCACAGTTTGTAATAGCTAAATCTTGGAAGCAGCCCAAATGCCCATCAACAGCAGAATGGATTAAGAAAATGTGGTTTTTTTATACAATGGAGTACTACTCTGCCATAAAGAATGATAAGCTTGAGATATTCCAGGTAAATGGATGCATCTTGAGACCATACTCTTAAGTGAAATAAATTGGACACGCATGTTTAAATACTGCATAGTTTCTCTGGTGTGAGAAACTGAAGTGTAAATAAAGACTAAAAGGTATTATATTGGGAAAGGGAAGAAAATGTCCAAATGGGAAAGGGAACAATGGAGGGGGAAAGGAACAGAGGGACAAGAGAAATAAGAAATGGAAGGAAAAAATGGAAACAAATCTTTTGTAAATAGGGAGGGGGAGGGGGTGAGGGGAGGGGAATGGGAAAAAAAGAAGCAACAAGATATATCATGTACAGGCACAAATTCCCTATGATGAATGTTATCAATATGTACATCTAAAATGTACCATTAAAATAAAATTTAAAAAAAGGAAAAAAAAGTCTGTGTGGAGGTTTTTGTATATACAGCATCATACTTTTTTTACAGTAACATAATTTCAATTCATGAGAATATACCATAAATTTTTCTACTATTAATGAACATTGTAGATCATTCCCAGGCTTTTGCCACTACAAATTGGGTTTCAATGCATAACCTTGTACATAATATGTGTGCAAATGCATTCTTAAGATTAATTCCTACAAGTGGAATTTCTGGGTCAAAGGGTCTAAGCATGTTGTAATTTTGATGTATATTTCTAAACTGACATCACAGAGGTTGTAAAAATGTACTCTCCCACCAGCAATGTGTGGGAGTGCCTGTCCCCTATGGCTTCTGTTGTTCTTTCCCAACTGTAACCCTTCCTCATCTGTTCCTTCCCACGGCCCTTGCAGGAAGTACAGAACAGTTGCCCATTTGCCCTACACAGAATAAGCCATGTGTCTTTCTTTTTTGTCCATTGATGGTCTTGGTTATGAATTCAAAGACCTCAAAGAGTAGAAGTGTCCCTTTCAAAGTATCTTCCCTTCAAAGTATCTTCTGTTAATGGTCTTACAATAAATATAGGTCCTACTATTGAGCTATTTCAAGAAGACCATAAGTTTAAAAGACAAAACCATTATGATATATTTAGTAAAAAATTCCCAGTCCACAAAGAGATGGTTAACAATGGTATTATGAAATTCCTTTGAATATTTTCTGTGATATTTGTTCCTGTGAGAGAAATCCATAAAATATAGAAACATGAATCTCTCCTAGAATACCCTCCCCACTGTCTTTTGGGATAAAACTGTTAGCTAAAAATTTCTGAAAACTGAGCACCATTTGCTGAATGGCCAGTTTAAGCAGGTGGGAGCGTCTCTAAACGTGGGTATTAAGAAGAGCTCATTTTCCAACTTCCCGTGTTCATTATCTATATTAAATTGATTGTGGAAGTGTAGTGTTAGATGTTCTTCCATTGTGAGATCTTTGAAATCTGCTGTCATCATACTGGCACTCTATATGTAGCCAGATACTTCCCAAGCAACCCAAATGTGAAGGAAGAATTTCAATATCAGCCATTTCTCAGTCTGGGTGGTGTTCAGCACATGTACATACGGTAGGTAATCTCTAAGGTGATTCTCCAAACACCCTACTCTGGGATCCATGCCCCTGTGTAGTTCTCCTTGCGCGGTTCCATGAAATCTCCAGTGAATTTCATGTCTTCCTTTGAACAAACAGACTATGGGAGAAGTAGTAGATAGGATGACACTTCCATGATTAGGTTATAAATGACCACAGTTCTGTTCATCTCTCACTATCTCTTGTATCAGTCCCTCTATATGATGAAAGCCAGCTTCTGTGTCTAAATCCTTCACCCACATCTTGAATGTGACCTTCTTAGAGACTGTGAGTCCCAATCACCCAGGTAAACAGCTCCTGTATACCTGACCCTTAACTATGAATTAATATGGATCTACTGTTTCAAAGTACAAAGTTTGAACATAATTTGTTAGCCAGCAATTACATTATTGATGAATCTTGTCCCTAGAAACTGTCCCAACTTTTGGAAGGGGCATTACAGAGACGGAGGAGATTTAGAAGGCCACTGACCTGTGATAATTTTTAACAAATAATGTAACGCCTTTTTCTCTTTTCACAATTTAAGGAACAGCACCAATTATGTGTTTGAAAAGACTAGTACATTTTAAAAGAAGAATAAGAGGTTTTTTCTTATCTTCTGTATCCTAACAGAGTTTATAACTTTAAGAGAGAATTTTTTTGAGTTTCTTAGTATAAATTATCAGTGACTTCTTAATAAATGTTTAAAAGTTATCACTAAATCATGATTCTTAAGTCTTTCAAGGATTCCTGAATATAGTGAAAATATTTTAGTGCCACTAATTCAAACACACAGATAGCAAGAGATTAATGAGACCATCAATAAGAAATTTCTAATACAGTAGGCTGTTACTCATTGTGCCCCCAGCAATGTGGTAGACAGTTTATATAATGTATTTCATTAATTCCTGCAATTTTTATGAGGTAGATATTTTAGTACCTTTCAGGTTTTTATATCCTTAAAGATGCATACTAGATTAAAGAAGACCGGATGCAAAAAAAAAAAAAATGTACGAGAACTTGAAGAAATGTGGAGGTTAACCTCATCAGTCACATGATCACTTCTATAGTCCCACTTTCCCCATGCTGCAATGTGCAGAGGGAATTAAAGTTACCAAAAAGCTGCCCTTTGGGATATGTAACTAAGATCAAAGCAACTGCCTTCTCTTTGTTCTTCTCAGAACTATTAATCACAAAGGGGAGGATTTGAGTTTGTTTGTATCCACCCAGTAAGGAGCACTCCTATTGGTCAAATATCTTACCTGATCTCCTCAGACGCAATTGGTTTACTTCATGATCAATTCCTAAGTAGTAACTTGTATATAATAAATTGCTTCTTGATCTAATGAACTCTAACTAGACCAGAAGGCTTAGTTTCATTTAACAAAACAAAAGCTATAAGTCATAGTTTATACTGTAAAAAAAAAATCACAACAAAACAAAACAAAAGACACTGAAAACACATTCCTTGAGTAGTGGCTATGTAACAAGGCATTACAGGTTTTAAGGACTTCTGCTGCAGCCCATCTGGTACAATTCCTACTCCACATGACATGATTGCCTTGTAGTAACCTATCGACAGTGATAATCTTTCTCACATATTCACTGGTAACCGATGACTCTCCTATTTAACAAGCTAGATAGGAAAAATCTATTGCCTGCAGGGAGGCAGAGACTGTAGAGAACAAAAATAAAACATTAATTCTTGTCTTTGAGCTACAAAATCTGAGGTCCGGATGTGAGATAAAAGATGAAAGACTCTATGATGAGACAGAGTGAATTTTTCGGACTGCTAGACACTAGATAAATGTTCCTTGGACTTGGTATTATGGCTTGTATATAGATGTCCCCTCAAAGCTTCATGCAGTCATAGGTGGGGTTTTTGGAGGTGGCTGGATCTAGGGTGTGTGATGCTGGGATTAAGGGTGCTCCATACTGGGTGTGAGTGCAATTAGCCTGGATGGATTACAAGGGACAGGAAGAAGGCTGCTGCTGTTGCTGTGGCTGCTTCACTACTTCACAGTTTTGCTGCCTTCTACCTGCCACGGACTATTTCTCTTCTGTAATGTCCCTCTGCCAGGCCACCCTGCCTTGGAGCCAGCTGACTATGTACTGAAACCTCTACAAACTCTGTGCTGAAATCAATCTTTCCTCCTTTAACTTTTAATGTTGGGTATTTTGTCTCAGCAATGAGAAAAGTAACAAAGACACTTGGCGAGGAAGAGAGTAAAAGGAAAGTAATACTAACAGAGTCTGAGAAAGTATTGCACTCTTCTTTCTGCTGGGGTTCAAATCCAAAAGGAAAAGCAACAAGTTTGGTGAGAAAACAGGAGACACAGGTAGAACCTGGGTCTTCCCCGCTGTGGGTGAATACAGCAACACTAGACTGGACTGGGCAGTCCAGTGGGCTGTGCCAAGACAGCCTAAGGCAGGTGCCAGGACAAAGCATAGTGAAGAGAGCTGTGCTTCCCCAGAGGGGAGTAGACTTGAAGGATCTTCACTATGTGACAAAGAAGGATGCAGAATGATCCCACCAGGCTTTTCATCAGAGACCAGATGAGGAAACAGAGTTCTTACATGAGTGTATCGGCCAATGTCTGGGCACCGGTATGACTAGGAATGTTACAGCAGATGTCTCTGCATAGATGACAAAGATCAGGCACCCTTCCTGGCCCTTCACCATTTCTTGATGACTTGAGATTCTAAGAATTCTGATATGATTTCACTGAGAAAAGGAAGAAAGTCAACAAGTTGACTTAGTTGATTCGCAAAATCCTAAAGTGAATGACAGAGCTATAAAGTGGCTGAGATGAAGTACCATCTTTTAGGCAAAGTAGAGGCTTGGCCAGACATTCAAACACCCGTAAGTAGCTTTGTGAGTACTTTTTACCAGAAATGTATGCACCCTGTGGGGAAGTGAGAGTCCTTCCTTTTGTGAGAGAAATGACAGTAAAGTAAATACAAAAGAATTATTTCTGTTCAACCAGAACGCGTAGAGAAAGCTCAGTTTTCTAAAATTCAATCCACAGTGTCTGTCTGCTCTCTCGCTCTTGACTAGCAGTAGGGAGATAAGAGATGGTAAGTTGCTCTTTGATCTGTCATCATTTAATACCCACATCTCAAGATGCCTTTTTACATAGCATAGCATCTAAGAAGATAAATTTTAAAATAAAATTGCCTTTATTGCAACAGTGGATCATCCTCTTTCTAAGAATGCAATATTAAAAACTTAATCTAATCTCTCTCTCTCTCAAGAATTTTGAAAATGTGCAGGGATAGATGTAATAGCTGATTCTCACATACCTATCACTTAATTTCAACAACTACTAACTCAATCTTGTTTTACTTCTATTGTAACTCATTTCCCTGTACTATACTATTTAAAACACATCCCAGATCACATTATATAGTGTTATTCATAACATTTTAGTATTTATCTTTAAACATAAGAAATATTTTTAAACAAAACTACAAAACCATTATCATTCTTAAACAAATTCTTTAACAGCGTCAAATTTGAAATCAATGCCTATATTTACAATTATCTTACATTTTCTAATTTCCTTACAGTTTATTTGAATCATTTCCAAATTAGTTGATATAACTCTTTCAGTTTATTTGAATCATTGCAATTAGTTGATATATCTCTTTCAGTCTTTACATTCTGCTTTCATCTTTTCCTATGCAGTTACTGTCAAGGAAAACTGATCACTTGTCCTGTAGACCTCCTCACAGTCTATTTTTCTGATTGCATCTCTGAATATTTAGCATGTTCCCTTGTCTGCAGGGTTCTCTGTGTTTCTACCTAGAGGCTTGAATCAGATGCAGATACTGGATCTTTTGGAGTTGTGGGGGCAAGAATTCTTCATAAATGATGTCAGTTCTTTCAACAGGTAGCACATACTACTTGGTTGCCTCTTTTAGTATAATTAGCAACTGTTTATATTCAATGCCTAGATTCATTAGGGGTTGCAAAACAGTGATATTTTAATTTCATCTTTCTTCTTCATGTATTAACTAAAATACTTCTACCAAAAAAATTTCTCTCATTTATAATGGGATACTCATTTACTTAGGTCCAGATAAATGATTGATTTCCAAAGTAATGAGTTAGCTCCCTCCATTGGTGATCAATTAGTTGTGTTTTCGTTTTTAAGTATCACTATGAATTAATGGGTTTATATGTCATTGCCATTTGGTAAGATAAGGTATTCTAAACTCATTGTGTGCATGTCCCATTCCAAACTTGGAACTAGCTATTTCTTCAAGAACACTTGGGGGGCAGGAGTGGGGATTTAGCTCAAGTAGTAGAGTACTTGCCTCGCAAGCGCAAGGCCTGGAGTTCAATCCCCAACACCAAAAACAAAACAAAACAAAACAAAAACAACACAGGGGTCCTTTTAGTGGGAAATGGGATTCAATCTTCTAACTTCTTTTAAGCATCGATTCTGCTTTTGTACAATGGTTAGACTAATAATCCTTATCCAAATTGCAACTTTCTGAGGATCATATGCAATAGTGCTTACAAACACAGGGCCTGGATCATAGAAGCTGCTTGGTAAATACCAGCTGCTATCACAATACTCATATAGGTAACATAGGCAGTGTCAGGCTTATTTACCCTGTCAAACTCCACCTCATATTAGATATTTGGTTTGTGCCTAGATGTCCTCCCAAAGCCTCATGCAGTCATAGGTGGGACTTTTTCAGAGGTGGCTGAATCTAGAGTGTGTGATGCTGGGATTAAGGGTGCCTGATGACTAAGTCAATCCATTGATTGGTGTAACACTACCCTAATCCTGGCAGCCTGGATAAAATATAAGAGGCAAAAGAAGCTGCTAAGATCCCTTGCTTGCCTTGCTGCCTTCTGCCTGTCTGACGTGCCCCCCTGCCTTAGATCCAGCCAATTATGGATTGAAACCACTATAAACTGTAAAGCTAAATAAACCTTTCCTCCTTTAACTTTGGGTTTTGGGTATTTTGTCTCAGCCACAAGACATTAGACAAACAATGTTAAAGAACTGTATTAAAGAAACACAGATCAGGACAGACTCTTAAGAGGTTTGCTGTGTGCTGTCTATAGACTGCAATCTGATCTGTCCAACTCATTATTTTCAAACTTCAAATTTAAACCATCAGAGCTGTCCAAGCTTTCAACAAAACAAGGCTGTGCAGCTGGATATGAGACTGTTTCTAAAACTGCCTTAAAATATTTGAGTCTGACACCTGAGAAGCCCATGTTTATCCTAAGTTTCTTGCCCTATTGCATATTTGTAAGGCAAGGGAAAGAAATTTCATACAATAGCTGCAAAATTAGTAAAAATTCATGCATTGAGAGAGATTCTCAAAAAACAGTATTGGAAGCAAATGCAGAAAAGTACTGCTAGTAGGT
The DNA here is from genome assembly GCA_004026905.1 of Hystrix cristata. NCBI lineage: Eukaryota > Metazoa > Chordata > Mammalia > Rodentia > Hystricidae > Hystrix > Hystrix cristata. The sequence goes on from PVJO010024161.1 coordinate 15,289, forward strand.
CTCTGAAAAAATGATGTGATCTGCTCTAGGATTCATGAAGGAGCAATTTACAGAAAGTAGCCACATTAGCCGCTTCCACGTGGGTATTCAGCTGAGTCCTCAGGGGCTGACGGCTATCATGAGCCCCTGTGTCTGTGATGTACATAAAGAAGAAACGGATCAAAGAATTCTTGTTCTGTGAACCATTGCAAACAACTACAAAGGGATGGATGAGTTCAGCCCTGTCACATGCGCTTTTTGAAAGCGTAAGTTAATGCTTGGCATATGTGAATTGATTTGTACTGATGTTGCCCTTGATATGCTAAGAAAAATTCAGGACCCATTTATGCTTTTTTTGTAACAAAGTAGGCTCTTATCATTATCACACAGCATATTGCACTGGGAAGCTTATGCCCCTGAAAACTTCCCCAAAATACTGAAGACTGCTTTGAATGTTGCGGGAAACACAGTGAATCTTATGTAGGATGTGCTTCACTCCCCTCCCCAACTCTAGTTTTTAACAAAAGAACTGGAAGCAAGGACATTATACAAAAATAAAATTTTCAGTGGTCATGGGCTGACTTAGTTTTGTTTCGATTTTTTTTATTGTTGTTGTTGGTGGTGAAGCTTTTTCTTTTCTTAATCAAATGTTGTTTTCTTAGGAACTATTTGCATATAAAAGAAGGTGTAAAATAATTTAAAAATTGAGTGGCACATGCATCCATCAGACTACATGAGAAAAGAGTAATTATTAAACAGTAGATGAGGATCTCTGGAAAAAATAAACTGAACAATATCTTGGGGTCATAGTTAGTCTTTAGCTCTGCCAGCAATTTTGTCATAAGAGCCCCTTCTATGGATGTGAGTGGGCAAGGCCTTGAGCTGGTCAGGAATGTGAAGATTCATCATAGCTGGGTCACCTGGAGGCTGCAGCATGGGCCAAGGGCTAGATACCTCGCTAAGGGCTACACACCTGGACTATTTAGCACCATAGTCCTCTGCTCCTTATCCCCAGGGGGGACTGCATGACCCAAACCCAGTGGACACGTAAAACCATAGAGAATGCCAACACCTTCACATGCTAAGTCTTTTCGTATTCACCCTGAAGTGTTTAGTACCTGAGTTAGTCTGTCTGTCCTTCCTTTTTATTCCCTGATACCTCCTTTGCAACACCACTCTTGTGCTTTGGGATCATTAGTTAGTAAGTAATACAGGTGCTACAATACTGTCTGTCAAACATCCAAGTTAGCTACTAAATTAGGAACAGGTAAGTATCACGTAAAAAGAACAAATCATTTTCCAAGTGGGGAGAGAGACAGCATGAAATTTTATCCCATTACTCAAAGTAACACATAATTTAAAGGACAAAAAAAATCTTTTTCTGGAATCTTCCATCTCATATTTTCAGACCTTGGTGCACTGAAACCACACCAAACAAATTCATATATGTAGAAGACCACCATATTTTCTAAATTACTATGGCCTTCGGATCTCAGGAGGAGGCAAAGCAGGGTGCACCTTATAGTGAAAAGAAAACAATATTCCCGCAACTGCAGCTATGGATGGGAGAGCAGATACTTCACCATCACACAGAAAAGGCAGCAAAGCATCCAGGTCAACGCAGGCGCTTCCTCTCAACAGGGTCCTCAGGGCCGGGAGACAGTGAAGGCCTCCCTCCTATCAGACCCGAGTGTGCTTATCAGCTCTTTGTAGTGTCTGAAGGCACGAGGAAAGAAGTCTGTTTATTTGAAATTAAATCCTAATCAAATTTAACACATCAAAGGAAAGAATTGGAATGAACACTGCAGGATAGTTTATCAGGAAGTTGTCAGTTTAGACAAAGCATGCTGCAGAAATGAATTTCCTTCTTCCCTCTTGTGGGAGGCAAGGAGCTTAGGAAATGAAGCTGTGAGCCTGGCAAGTGATATGAAAACTCATGAGCTTGAGATGAGTACTTCCTTTCTTCCCTGCTTTCTACCATAAGAGTTTCTTGTTTTTGTCTTTTTAATTTCTGGATGTTCAAGGGTTTTTTTGTATATTTTTGTGATTATTCTTTTTTTTTTAAATTAAGCTCCTTTTCAACTTGTGAGATCAATTGAGGATACTTTTGTTGCCACTGTTTTTTTAATGTTGCACAGTTTAAATAGAAGGTATAGTCTTAATTTGGGTAATATACCTGTAATTAAAACATTAGGGGTGTGTGTGTTGCATGCACATATGTGTGTGTGTGTGTGTGTGTGTGTGTGTGTGTGTGTTTGTTTATTGGGGCATAGGTATTTTTAAAATTATGTATTTAGGATTGGTTTATTCTTACTTTTTATTGTCATTGTCATGGGTGAGAGAAGTGAATTTTAAAACTCTTATGCGAGGGATTACAACATGGCTGAAGAGAGAAATCATATCTGAGTGACTCAGAGAAGATCAGCTAAAAACATAGGTAACTAGAAGAAGGGGAGGAACATAAACTCTGATGCAAAAAATCAATTTGAAAGAAGAGACTTGTAGATCAAACAAAACATATGCACAGGAGTTTAAAAGAGAGCAAGCAGTTCAGTAGGGCTGGTCTGCAGGGCGTCTGCCCACACCCGTAATGGGAGCAGCCATTTTGAGAAGCTCCCAAATAGCTGGCATAATCCATATAGTGTGGCAGAGTCTAGCTGCACAGGATAGACTTGGGGTATACGAGCCCTTGACCTCATCATCCCATCACCAAACACAGAGAAGGCTGCAGCCTGGTAGTATCTTCTCCCACACACACAAGGGGTAAGTGTCCAGAGAGGGGAATTGCTCCTTCCCCACCTTTCCATTCATTCTTAGACTCTGAGTGGAAAAACAAGTGATGGCCACCTGTGTCAAGAGTCTTCAATATTGGAACCCGGGCACGCCTGAGTCACTGCTGGGAGCCTGTAGTTTATCCAATGCAAGCTGGTCTGAGTCAGCACTCAGTACCCTAGATTCTCACTGCCCCGCTCCAATCCCAGACCCACCAGAGTCTCTATCTGACATATAGCACCAGTACCCAGGCAACCTGGGTTTACACGGGGTGTTCCAAGCCCGTGTAAATCTCCGCCTTGTACACTGGATTATGGCAGCACCCATTCTGCACCAAGTGCACTGCCTCCACTCGGCACAGCACAGCCTCCACCCTGCATTCTACCAGAGTTCCTGGCATAGTATTTGCCTATCATAATAAGCCAGGCTTCTGCCTAGTTAAGCAGCAAGGATTAAGGGCCCACCTGCAACCATGAGATATGCCCCAGTGCCCTGTGCCCTCACTGGGCCTGCAGAAATCTCCCCATGTTAGTCTTGAGCAGATTTGTTTCTCCTCCTTGAGCATCCTGAATCAATAGGAGCCCCCACATGGTGTCAGGAGCCTGTCCCCTGGACACTAGAATATGTTGGATAACTAGTATTGGCCTCCAACCAGCAGGAACCCCCAACAGGAGCCTCAAGATTAAGGCTCCATATCTTCCCTGGTCTGACTCCCCAGCTTGAATGTTGCCCCACAAACAGAATTACAGAGAGAGATCCCCTCGAATTGGAAGGTAAAGTTTAACATCTATTTTCTTGTCCTCCCCTCTTCTTTAACATTACTTTTTAAAATATTTGAATAGGCCTTCCTTTTATTCTCTCTCTCTCCCCCTTCTTTTCTCACTTTCAACCTCTTCCCTTAGTATTTTTTCTTATTTTATTTTCCTCTTGTTAATCTCCACTCCCTATTATTTAACCTTTACCTAGTTGGTTGTCTCTGTTACTATTACCTAACACCACTAATTTCCCTTTACTCTTTAACAGGAATTCTACATCAATCTTATGACATTCTGCATATCTTCCATTGTTATACTTTTTCGTTATCTATTCTCTTCTCTTTTTTCTTCATGCTACCATGCCCATACCATTTATCCTTATGAATCTATAGGTTGTTAACTATATCTTATTATGGCTAAATACTGCTTTATGGTGAAAGTGGGTAAAAGTGTTTCACTGAGTGGATATTCACATAATTTTCAGATTATACCTATGATTAAAAGTGACAAAGTGTTAGTTATTACAGTTTCTCATATTGCAGTTTGTGTTTGATGTTATTGTTATTACTGATTGTACTACGTTAGCCAAGGTAACATAGCTGTTGTGATCAGTTGACCTTCCTTGTGTGCTAATACCTAGATTATCTGGAGGCCATAAACAATACTACAGTCCTGTACCAAAAAACTGGGTGCTAAGCCAAACAGGTTACAACTTTCTTCCATAATAAACAGCAGAGGTAGGATCCTGGGACAAATTTAAAAGCTAAAAGCCAGTTACTCCTAGAAGACATCTCGGAAAAGTAGTCATCATTTTAAAAGGTCTTGATACCAGTAATAAAACTACCTATCATAAGTAAATTGTAAGCTTCAATGCAGAAAACAGGTAAAAAAATGAGCAGACAAAGAAACACAGAAAATGAGAAAGCACAGAAGCAAGATACAATTCCAAACACCCAACTCACCCAAAGCAAGTCCAGAGGGCACACTGAGGTAGAAGAAACAAAAGCCACCCACCTGAATTTTCTGAAATGGTAGTATCAGAAGTAATGAAGCAGATGAATAAATCCCTAGACAAAACAAAAATAACTATACAGATAATTAAGAAGATGATGACCATAATGAAGAAAATGGTTAGTGAATCCAGAGTGGATACATATTAAAAAAAAAAAAAAGAGGCGCTTAGGAAAGCCATGGAAACCATGATTACCCAACATAGGAAATAACTGGATTCTATAAAACAGATTCAAACAGGTATTCAGGAGACCAAAAATTCCATTGAATCAACCAATGTGAAGATAGATATCAGATCTAAAAGACAGGGTTGCAGTTGGTGATCATCAAATAAAAGACTTCTTAAAAATAGCAAGGAACCAAGAGAAAACCAATCCAACAGCTGCTACAAAATGCAAAGAAGAAAAATATATTAATGGGAATAAATGAAAAATCAGAAGATAGTATTAAGGACATAAAAAACTTGTTCACAGAAGTAATATCAGAAGACATTCTAAGCATAGAAAAAAGAATGTGACACACAGATGAGTGAGGGATATAGAATTCTTACCAATAGCCATGATCCGAAATAAACTACACCAGGCATATGATAGTCAAAATTCCAGAAATTCAACATAAGAACAGAATATTAAAAGCTGTTAGAGAAAAGGACAAATAACCTAAAAGGGAAAACTCATCAGAATCACAGCAGTCTTCTAAACACAAACCCTTAAGTCAAGGAGCTCTTGGAGTGAAGTATTTTAAGCCCTAAAAACAAACAACCTCTAACTCAGTTTGTTGTACCCTACAAAATTATCTTTCAAAATTGATAGAGAAATAAGATACTTCTATGATAACACCAGAAGAAATTCATGATCACCAAAACAGCATTCCAAAAAGTTCTGAAGGTTATTCCAGAAAAAGACAATGAAGACAACAATTCCAAGAATAAAAAAAAAAAGAGAGAGAGAGAATCCACCAGTCAAGGCAAGCAATTAAATAGAAGGGGAAAAAAAAGGAATCAACAGCAGAAAAATAATATAATGACAAGGATAAGTCAACACCTACCAGTCATAACCATCAATGTAAATGGTCTCCACTCACCAATCAAAAGAAACAGATTGGCAGAATAAATCAAGAAATAACATCCAACAATATGCTGCATACAAGAAACACATTTAAACCAAAAATGAATTCATATACTGAAAGTCAAAGGATGGGAAACAATACTCCATGTAACAGGAGTCCGGAAAAAAGCAAGAGTAGCTATTCTATTTCCAGACAAAGTGGATTTCAAACCAAGACTGATCTGAAGAGACAAATAAGTTAGATCACTACATGTTTGTCAGGAAAACAATCCAAGAGGAACAGATAACAATTATGAATATATTCACACCCAACTATATAAAACAAACAGTAATGGATATGAAAAAAATCAGATAAGGACTAATTTTAATAGGGTACTTCAGTGTGCGCTGTCACAAATAGATCAACTAGACAACAAATCAACAAAGAAATATCAGAGCTGAGCCAAACCTTTGAGCAAATGGACTTAGTAGATGTCTACAGAGTGTTCCACCCAACAACAGTAGAATACACATACTTTTCAGCAGCACCTGGGTCTTTCTCCAAAATAGATCACATACTAGTCCATAGCACAGGCTTAAGTAAATACAAAGAAACTGAAATTATCCCATGCATATTACCACAGTATAGTGCAATGAAATTAGAAATTATTGGCAAAAGAAACCATAAAAACTTCATAAACACATGGAAATTAAGTAAGACCCTCTTGAACAACCAATAGGTCAGAGAAAGAAATTAGACAGTTTCTACAATTGAACAATAATGCCAGTATGACATACTGGAACTTACAAGATGCGATGAAAACAGTCCCTTGAGGACAATTTAGAGCAGTGGACTCCCACATCAGAAAAGCAAAGTGAGCTCAAATAAATAACCTAATGTTGAAGCTCAAGGTTCTAGAAAAAGAACAAGTTAAACACTAAGTTCATACGAGGAAGCAAATTATAAAGGTCAGGGCAGAAATTAATGCAATTGAGAATAAGAAAATAATACAAAGAATCAATGAATCAAAGAGTTGTTTCTTTGAAAGATTAAAAAAAAAAAACAGCCAAACCCTTAGCCAACCTTATCAAAAAACAAAAGAAAATACTTAAATCCATGCAATTAGGAATGAAAAAGGCAAAAGCACAACAGATCCTGCAGAAATCCAGAAGATCATCAGTACTACTTTGAGAACTTGTATTCCCATAAGATGGAAAATTCTGAAGAAATAGATAGATTCCTACATACGAATTACCAAACCTGAATCGAGAAGATATAAAAATTCTAACAATGCAATACCAGTCAATAAAATTGAAGAAGTAATTTTTTTAAAACTACCAACAACTAAAAGCCCAGGTCAGGACAGAGTCACTGCTGAATTCGTCAAGAACTTTAGAGAAGATCTAATGCTACTACTCATTAAACTGTTTAATGAAACTGAAAGGGAAGCAGTACTCCTAAAGTCATTCCTGGAACAAGCATTACCCTGATACCAAAACGAGAGGAACTCAACTGTATTAGTTACTGCTCTAGAGTCAGTGGTTTGCAAGAGAACAGATATTTTTTTCATGTTCTTTTTATTTATTTTTAATTTTATTTTAATGGTACATTTTAGATGCACATAGTGATAACATTCATCATAGGGGATTTGTATCTGTATATGATATATCTTGCTGCTTCTTTTTTCCCTGTTCCCCTCCCCTCCCTTCACCCCCTCCTCCCTCCTTATTTACAAAGTTTGTTTCCATTTTTTCCTTCTATTTCTTATTTCTCTTGTCCCTCTGTTCCTTCCCCCCCGTTCCCTTTCCCATTTGAACACTTTCTTCCCTTTTCCAATATAATACATTTTAGTCTTTATTTACACTTTCAGTTTCTCACACCAGAGAAATGATGTAGTATTTAAACACATAAAAAGAGAGCAGATTTAATACAGGACATTTACAAGTTACAATATCACCCACAACCCAAATGCAGGAAGAGTGCCGAATGTCTATCTATGCACTGGAGACTCAAAAGATCCAATCAAGGAGTGGAAGCCCACAGCAATGTCCCATGTACATCCATGTCTGCACTAAAAGCGTGAAGAAATCTATACTGGAACCAAAATGTGATGCTCACATCAGAGATGACAACCAGAGCTCCCCTGAAGCAAACAGGAGCCATCCTTGACCATGGCAAGGGCTCAAGCTCCTTCTGCAATGAGAAAAGCTGAGTTCCATTTGGGAGAACCAGCCACAACAGAGCTTCTCTTGGGAAACAGTCAGCTGCTATCTTCTGCTCCCATTCTCCTTTATGCTGTGTTGGCAACAATCCTCAGCTGGATCTTCTATACCCAAAACTATACCAACTCAAGTTGACTACAATAAGGCCACCACACCAACCAAAAAAGACAACTATAAGCCAATCTCTTTATCCATAGATTAAACATAGATTCAAAAATGCTCAACAAGATACTGGCAAACAGAATACAGCAAATCATCAAAAAGATTACATACCATGACCACGTTGGATTCAGCTAAGGCATGCAGGGATGGTTCAACATATCCAAATCAATAAATGTATTATATCACATTAACAGAACTAGGGACAAAAACCATACGCTCATCTTAATAGACATAGAAAAAGCATTTGACAAAGTGGAATGCCCATTCATGATAAAAAAAAGACCTTTTTAAAAATTGGAATAGAGGGTCTTTAGGTCAATCTGACAAAAGCCTTCTATGACAAACCAACAGCCAACATCAATCATACTAAATGGTCAAAAACTGAAAGCTTTCACTCTAAAATCAGGAACAAGACAAGGATGGCCAATATCTCCCCTCCTGCTCAATATAGTTTTGCAGACACTAACCAGAGCAATTAGATAAGAGAAGGAAATAAAAGGAATAAGGATAGGAAAGGAAGAAGTTAAATTGTCATTAGTTGCTGATGACAGAATATTCTGCATAGAAGACTCCAAAAACTCCAACAAAAGACTCTTAGATTTAATAACCAAATCTGGTAGCCTAGCAGGATTATAAAGTCAGTAATAAAAAATCAATAGCATTCCTGTACATAGACAATAAATTCACTGAGAGAGAAAGTAGGGAAATGACACCTCTCACAATAGCATAAAGAAAAAGGAAATTCTTAGGAATCAATCTAACCAAGGAAATGGAAGAACTTTATGTTGAAAGCTACCATATTCTGAAAAAGGAACTAGAAGAGGATATCATGCAATGGAAAGATATCCCTTGTTCTTGGATAGGCAGAACCAATATAGTGAAAATGGGCATACTTCCAAAATATTATACAGATTTAATGCAATCCCAATCAAAATACCAATAGCATACCTCACAGAACTAGAGAAAACAATCCTAAAATTCATTTGGAACCAGAAGAGACATAGAATATCAAAAACAATTCTGGGCAACAAGGGCAAGGCATTGGGGTATCACAATCCCTGATTTGAAATTGTACTACAAACCTACAGTGACTTAAAAAAAAGAAATCATGGTACTAGTGAAAAAATAGACCCAAGGACCAATGGAACAGAAGATGCAGGAACAATTCCAAGCACACTCAGCTACCTTATCTTTGACAAAGAGACCAAACACCTTTACTGGAAGACAGACAGCCTCTTTAACAAATAGTGATGGAAAAACTGGCTTTCCACATGCCAAAGATTAAACCTAGATCTATATCCCTCACTACGCACCAAATTAAAATCAAAATGGATCAAAGATCTAAATATTAAAATAGAAACACTTAATCTACTGGCGGATAGAATATGTAAAACTCTTGAAGATGTAAGTGTAAGCAAAGACTTAATGAACAAAACCTCGATTGTATGAGAAATATTACTGTGATGGTTGATTGATTGTGTCAACTTGTAAGAGAAGCTTAACTAAATTGGCTGAGCAATTCCACACCCCAGTGTAGAAGACCCACCCCAGGGAAGCCCATTGCCTGGATGGTATAAAAGGAAATGAAGAATGATGGATCTGCGCC
>PVJO010024162.1:0-24851 GCA_004026905.1 Hystrix cristata
CCAGATAGATGTTATTTGTTATTATCCAGTATCAGAACTGCGAGTTTTTCTCAAGTCATCTAACAGAAGCTTTCAAAGTTGTCTAAGCCTCTTAAATGTCTCTTTAAGTATGTCTTCTGGCCTCTCCCTGACTTCCTGAGTGAGAATATCTGAGTCATTATGTGGTCAATTGGAGGAGGTTCTTTCTACAAATTAAAAAATCCTTTCATTAATAGGGCATTTTAGAGAGCAACTAGGGGAGCCCTACAAATCTCAATCCTGCATTCATTCATTTATTTTTTCACTAACTTCGCTCATCTGGCAAACATTTTAAAGAGGCTTTTATTTAGAAATACAGAGATGACTTAACAAATGGACCCTACCTGTGAGGATCCCACAGTCTACAACATCACACACCAATAAATAATAATTATTGGTTTTAGTTCATACTTTGTGAATGCACAAGAGGAATTGATTAAAACATTATTTTTTAGTTTGAAATAAATAAGAGGATTTCATCTTAAAGAAAGTGATTTGCATTTATAGATCATGTCATATTTTCTCTGATATCTCAAACTCATGACAACTGGCGTTAATATTTATATTTCTACTCTAGACTTCTTTCTTGAGGTTCAAATTTATATGCCCCATTTTCTGCTGTACATTTATACTTAAAATCTTTACATTGAGCAAGTCTAATGAGCAATTCCTAATTTTTCTCCCCAGTCTTACTACACCTAAATTTTTTTCACAACTCAGTAAATGGCAACACTGTCCTACATTATTGGATCAAAAACCTTGAAATCAAACGTGATTCTTCACTGTAGTACATATTGTCCATTTGTTTCTTCCTAGTCATCCTAAACTTGATCTGTGCTCTGGGAGTCGGATTATGCTTTCATTTGGCTTGGACTGGTGGTAGGCAATGAGGAGATTTGGGGGACAGTGAGGTTTGTGTCCTTTCCTTCCCCTTAGCTCTTTTTTTACCTGATTGCTGTGAGGTATTCACAACCCACTCCGTACAATTCTCTGTGTCCCAGGAACCATTCTGTCTCCCTAAGCTTCAGGCCCAGGTACGGTAATAGCCTCACCTACAACTAGCTTCTGGGTATATCCTAGTCGTTTTCCTTAAATGCTGCCCAGTATTTTTGCAAATAAATTATTTATTTAACTGTCCTTAAGTTATCCAGTTTAAATGTTCCATCACCTTGATCCAAACCACTAGTCTCTTTTGCCTGGACTATTACAGCAGCCTCTGTGTTGATATCCCTGCTTTCTCCCTTGACTCCAGTCTGTTTTCCACACAGAAATCAGATTGATCCTTTAAAACTGTAAGTAAAATCACACCACCCTACAAAAAGAAACAAACAAAAAAACCCCAAAGAAACAAAACAAAACAGAAAACCCTCTAACGATCCCTGTATTAATCTGAGTGATTGCAAGTCCCTCTCAGAACCCCAAAGATCTTACCAAGATGTATACAGTCCTCTTCTTCCTCTTTGACTCACCTACTCTTCTGCTCTTTGCTCTTATGCTCTTGTTATATTTGCCTACAGATTTGCCTCAAAGAGGCACCTCCCCTGAACTTCTGCATTTGTTATTTATTCCAAGAATACTTTACTCCTGTATATTTTCATGGATCACTTTCAGCCCCTTCAAGTTCTTGCTCAGATGTCATTTTCTTAGAACTACCTTGCCATCCTATTTAAAATTGGAAATTCCTCTGCCCAATCAGCTTTGTTTTTCCTCTTTTAATTGCTCTTAATATTCCTTTAATTGGTTGTTTCTTTTATTTTCATCTGAATTCTCCCACTGGAAGATAACTTACATGAAAACAAGGTGTATGTAGATCCACTGACTAACCACAGATAAATAATGATCATTTATTGGATGATTGATTGAATGATTGTAGTGATTTGGAGAGATGTGTAGGAAACACATGAGCTTTTGAGAGGTGGCTCTTTGGAGAAGTTGCTTTTATTCTGACTCCTTTTTAACCCACCAGTATGCGATGACTCCTGAATGGGATTTTTATTTAATTTATGCCAGAAGAACACAAGATCCGTTTGCTTAGTTATGCCAATAGGCAGATCTAAATTTTGAAAATTCATCTTTTAACTAAACATTGCAGATACAGAACTCAAGTAGATAAAAACTTTTTTAATTAGAAGGACAGTTGTTTTAGAATGTGTTTCCTTCTTGTATATTTATTCTTGAAATGTGTATTACTTGCCTAACTTAAGTAGGATATTTTCCTAAGCCTTTTTGTTATTGTTTTTGTTTTTGTGGTACTGGGGATCACATTCAAGGCCCCTCACATCTGACCTATTGATTACAATAAATGCATCTGTAAGGCCAAACCCTAAGTAGTTTTATCATTACTTAATATACCAGATTTTTTCTGCTTTTGTTTTTCTTAAACATGCTTCTCAGTGGAAAACTCCATTTAAAACACTAAAAATTACATCAGTTTTAAAACTTTGGTTAATGTTAAATAACTACAATGAATCTTAGAAGGTTCATCCTGGGTTTTGTTTTTGTTTTGTCTTGTTTTCAGAATTTCACAGAAGTTTTCAAAACAGAGACAGTTTGTATATCAAGGATAATAGCTAAACAAGAAAATAGGAACTTCCTTTGTGAATACGTTTAGCAGTTTGTTGACATAATCTGAAAGTTTTTCCTGTAGTGTAACTGAATGCTCAAACCTTTGTGTACTGAATTTTGAAAAGTGCAGTTATTTTCAGCACAGAGAAAGCATTTATTGAGTTTCTAGTATGTATCAAAGTATTTTGCCAGACAATTTTAGCTATGTTCTTTCATTTCAAATTTTCACAGTGGGTTTACTGAGATATAATTCACAAACCATACAATTCATTATTTTAGTTAAAATTTTGGTATATTAGCAGAGTAACTGGCACCACAATCAATTTTAAAATATAATTCTCAAAGAATACCATTTAGTAGATTCCCTCCATTTCTTCCCAATCTCTAAACAATCACTAAACTACTTCGTATCTCTATAAATTGGCCTATTCTGGGTGTTTTATGCCAATGGAATTATATAATATGTGATTTTTTGTGACTGGCTTCTTTCTCTTCATACAGTGCTTTCAAAACTCCACGTTGTAACATGTATCAATAGAGACTGAGTATCCTTTACACAAAATACTTGGAATTCGAAGTGTTTCAGGTTTCGAATTTTTTGCTTTTGGATTTTGGAATACACACGCACACGCACACACACACACACACACACACACACACACATATCTCGGGAACAGAACTCAAGTCTTAACAAAAAATTTATATTTTATACCACCCTGTGCTGCACATTGCCTGAAACCAATCTTATGTACCATTTTTTGCTTTTTTTCCCCCTTTCGTCTCAAGAACAAACTCTGGAATTCCAGTAAGTTGAGAAAAATGATAATAGCCATCCTTTATTTAGTACCCATTGTATTCTGGGCAGGCAGTGAGCTTACCTCATTTTTCCTCATGGAAACTGACAGGTTGGATAATTTACCTCAAGACACACAGTAAAAGGCAGAACCAGAATTCCAAGCAAGGTTTATATTTTGAAGTTCTTTCCACTTGATTATTATGGCCTCCCTAATAGTGATCTTAACACTTACATTGAAAATATACTGTAGTTCTTATCCTAAGCACAGAAGTATGTTCATTTATTGAAGTTAGAAGGTTAAAGCACCTTCCTGCTTGGAAGATAGGACAATTCCTATTTTTCCACCATAACTCATCCCCATTACTTTGGGATGCTCAATTTATTTGCTGACATGAATTGAAACAGCATTCCAGCATCTGGGGGCCTGGACAAAATCTTAAGACTGGTTTCCAAGAGTACCTGGTGTGCCTACAGCTAGGGGCAGAATTTGAGGATTTATTTATTATTTGGTCTTGCTTGTTTGCTTTTGTTTTTTGAGATGGGATCTCACTATGTACTCAGGCTGGCTCTGTATTCATGATTGTTCTGTCTCAGCCTCCTGAATTCTGCGATTACAGGTGTGTGCCACCACCTGTAGCTACATTTGAAATTTTAGAGGAGAAAGTTTGGAAAGTGGGGGCCAAAGGAAAAAGAAATTTAAGCCTTGGCTCTTATAAAATATTTTTAATGTGTTGTGTTTGTGACTCTTCCTCTGAGGTCAAGTGTGGATTTTCCACTTCTGAAGTTACTGGTGCCCCCAAAAGTCTCAGATTTTCAAACATTTCAGATTTTGGATTTTTGGATTAAGAATGTTCAGTGTATTCTTTGTTCCTTTTCGTTGTCAAATAATATTCTACCATACAGATATATACCACATTTTATTTATTCCTTCATCTGTTGATGGACATAGGTTTTTCCCCTTTTTCCTCACTACGCATACTGCTGCTGTGACCATTCGGGTACAAGATTTTGTGGATAAGTACATTATATGTTTCCATTCCTCTTAGGTATAAATACACATGGGTAGAATTATTGGGTCACATAATAACTCCGTGTTTAACTTTTTGAGGAACGAATAGACTGTTTTCTGAAGCAGCTGCATCATTTTGCATTCCTACCAGCAGTGTACATGGGTTTCGTTTCTCTACATTTTTACTCTTTTATTTAAGAGGATTGAAAAGATATATCTAGTGATATTTAACAACAGTTTTTCTGAGTAGATGTTATAAATCTTATTTTATATATGGAAAAACCAGGGCTCAGAAGAAGCATAAATAATTTGTATAAAATCGCGAAGCCTAGTAAATGTTAGAGCTAGTTTTCAAACTCAGTTCTAATTTAAAATGCACACTTTTATTCATTCTAAAATTGTATTTAGTTTTTCCGGAAATATTTTTGAGGATCATCTGCATTCAGTGCATATTTGCGTGTGTACCATGACTTAGTAATTGGAAAAGCAGTTAGCACAGTTTGTTCACAAGCTAGAGCGATTAGTGCCTCCAAAGCATATACAGGGCAGTGATTCACAGACTTTGGTTCTGCCTTGATGCTCTTGAGATTAATGAGGGCCTCAAAGAACTTTTGCTTTCATGGCTTATTCTGTTGATATGTATGTCATTGAGATTGAAATTGAGGGAAAAAAAAGAAATTGAGAAAAAATTAAAATACATATTAATTCATCAAAAATAACAATAAAGGGGTTGGGGATTTAGTTCAAGTGGTAGTGGACTTGTCTACCAAGCACAAGGCCCTGAGTTTGCTTCCCAGCACTCCCCCACAAAAACCCCAATAATATTATTCCTTCTTAAGACAAATGCCATACTTTTACAAAAATAAGAGTGGCACAGTTATGCATTTTAAAGATGTTTTTAGTGTCAGTCTCAATAGAGATGTTTAAATTCTCCTGAATGCTTCTCCCATCAATCTGCCGAAATATATTATTTCGATTGAAGTATATGAAGCAATACATATGTATATATTTAGAAAATGAAGTATTTTAATAGTTTAATAGCTTTTTCAGGTAATTCTGGATAGTCTTCTTTTATTACATCAAAATATACGTGTAGTGTAAAGGTTAATTGCAGTTGGAATTGGAAACAATGAATTCTTCATATTTTATTACATTATATAAAAATCCATTCCTCTAACCTTGTACTTCAAATAAATCTTTTAGCAGAACATGATTTTGAAAATTTTGTTTTGGTTTTTTGGAAAATGCTGGTTTTGTGAGTTATATGGAGTTTCTAAATGTTGATATATTTCATAATAATGTTTTAAAAGTCACATGCATTCATGTCGTATTTGTTAATTTGAAAGCTTAGATTCTGTTACTGATGACCAATGCTATTAATTGTTCCCTTGAATTGAAAAGCTCACTTTATTTCATTTTTTTGAAAAATATCTCTTAAAGCTCCACATTTGAAAAACCATTTTTTGTTTGTCATTCATTGTTTCAAATAAAAATGGTATCCTATGGAAAAAGTAGCAATTGAGAACTCAAAAAATCACACAAGTGCTTTTCCTCAAGATAACCATTGTATTTTGATAAAAAGCAGAAATATTTTATATGTATCTCTTGTTTGGTTATGTGCATTATTTTGTAAAGTGTATTTAAGTTGGCATTTAAAAAAATTAATATTTTTACTGCTTCATCTAGAACTTTTTAAGTGAAACTGACAGGCTGCCATGGCCACTAGTGCAGTTTAGAATTACTGTCTTAATTCAGGATAAGGCACCAGTAATTTCACCCAGCATTGCTTTTGCACCATTAGGGCAAATGTCAATACAGTGAAAAAGACAGAGAAAGGCTGTAGTAATATTATAAAAATAGTTTTATGAATATAATTTAGGTGGTTGACTGTGTTATTACGTATCCCTGAATGGTGCCCAAAAACCTCCGTGCAATGCGTGAAAGTTGATTGTGTGAAAGTCAAATGACAGCTGTACATGTAATGCTGGCAAAGAGCATGAACATCATCTTCCCAGAAAAGTAAATGTTTATTTTTAAAGATATCTTTGACTATATGCAATATCTACACAACTATTTAAAATATTAAATAGAAGGAAATTAATTTATTTAAATATTGTCTACCCTCATATTCTATTCTCTCAATTTTCTTTACATCATCTTTAGTAGAAGTAATTATTTTGTTTTAGGAAGAAGTAACTTACTACTAATGAGTTAACTTTGAGCAAGAGATACATTTCTTAACAAGAATGACAAGAATTTTACAATGTCATTTATCAATGTGGACCATTATACAATATCATGATAGGGGTATATAAAGAATAACATAAAATTGTCTCCTTATTCTGCCTCTGATTACATTACTGCATATTCCAAAAACAACCATCATTGGTAGTACCCTGTGTATATAACACATTTTTACACATATTCCGTTTTCTAAAAATATGATTTTTCAAATAAAAATTTATTATATATACACTGCTTTTTAAAAAATGTAGACTTTGTTTATCTTATTCTTTTTTGGTGAGGAGGGTGCTGAGGATTGAACTCCAGACCTTGCGCTTGCTGGGCAAGCACTCTACCTTTTGAGCTAAATAGACAGAATTTTGTCTATTCCCTTAGCTCCAGAATTTAGAACAGTATATAAAGCTAACAGTAAATACTTGTTAAATGAATGAATTAATTCTTTTTCATTATTTTATGGGCTGTCTGAATAATATTCCTACCTCTCAAAGAATGATAATTTGTTTATCCTTTCCTCTATGGATAAGCATTTAGTTTATTCCTAGAGTCTCACTTTTAAAGTAGTACATGGTTGAAAAGATAGAGAGGAGTATTTTATGTAATATGAATAGCATGTACTATGAATAAGACACGGAGGAATGAAAGAGAAATGGCTTTTATGGGGAATTTAATATTTTCAGTGTATGCATTTGTAGTTAGGGTGGGTGAATCCTAAAGCTGGACAAAAAAACAAAAAAAAGTGAGAGATAGAGCTAGCTGGGCAAGCAAGGGCAAGATCAAAAAGTGCCATATAAATCATGTTAGAAAGTCTGGACTTTATTTGTGGAGTGCCTTTGAGGAGTTGTAACTGGAGAGTGACATAATCATTATTTACTATGCCTGGATTTCCAACTTTCAAGAAGTTGGAATAAAATGATCTCTATAGTCAATAAAACTGTCTGTGATTATAGAATTTTATTAAACATTTGGAATAAAATCACAATGTTTTTATATTATATGATGTTTATTTTTCATTGTTGGGATAGTCTCTACAGTCGATTTTAATATAGACATTTTGTGATCATAATGGAAAATATTTATTGATTGCTTAGTATATGAAAGGACCATTCTAAGAATTTCATATATAATAACGTGTATTAATAGACTTGTCTAAGAATTTCATATATAATAACGTGTATTAATAGACTTGATCTGCTCAACACTCTATTATTATTCTAATTTTATAAAAGATCAGTGTGACCAAGGGAGAGGTAGAGCTTAGATTTAAAAGTAGGCGACCACGCTCCAGAGTCCATGCTCCTAAACACTTCACCATTTTGCTTCTTAATCTGTTATTAAATTATGCAAATATAACTCAGTGAACTCACTTATAAAAGTGTAATAAATCAAGTAATTAGAAGTTATATTTTCTTATTTATAGGATGATGTATTTCTACCTTCTATATTTGGTATTTTCTGGTATTTTTTACATATAAAGAAATAAAAATATATTTTGTGAATTAGTGAGTTTGCTGGCCAAATTGACATTACTTTTAACATTACATATTGTAAAAGAAATTGATTTTAAAATGCAGATTACTCTAAAAATTAAGCAAAAATAATATCTGAAAAGTTAATGCTAGAATGTATAGTAATATATATTAACCTAATGAGCATGTATATATATATCTCTCCACACACATATATACATGATATGTATACATTCTTAGTCTTTAATAACATGTGCTTTTTTCTTATGTTATCAAGACAGTGGTTCTTATAAGTATAGTCAAAACTGTATGTTTTTCCTAAAATATTAATGTTGCATGGAAAACATATTTGAGGACTATTTCTAAAATTTAACTCACAGCTAGAAGTCTCTTTATAGTTGATCTAGTCCAGTTCTTCATTTTATAGGTAGGTAAATGAAAGCATGCAGAGTCATTTGTACATGGTAACACAATTGAGACTAAAACCCTCATCTCTTGACATATTGCAGCCTTACAGGTAATAACATCATATATACTCTAATAAATCTTATTGAAGTTCTTAAAATTATGACGTGAACATCCTGCTTTCTTGAGTTTCTTCTTTCAAAATTTCTCTGTCATTTTCTATGTGGTAACAAGCCTTTGATAAATACATACTTGTGTGATTTACCTAGTCTCATTTTAGCTGTTAAGTCTTTATAACTCTGCATTGTGGAGAATCTGTCAGGTACTTAGTTTTCCAAATGATGGGCCAATGAAATACAAAGATTCCTGTGACCTATAATATTCCAGGTGTTAAATTTGATACATGGTGGGCACTGAAGTCATTCAAAGTCCATATATAACTGTTTTCCTTATAAACAAATCTTGATTTGCTCTTTCTGACTAAGTGTCATTTAAAGTACGGTTAACTTCCCTAAATCAGCACACATATGAAAACTCATATGCTGAGTCTAGAGTGAAATTTGTAGTATCATTTGACAAGCTTTGTTTCTTAAAATATTTCTCCATTGCTTGCTTCTCTGATTTAACTGATATTTCAATGGTAGACTTCATAATAGTCTTGGGAAATTGAAAATGTACTAAAATAAGAATAATATCAATATTTCCTCTTAAATGGATTGAGGAAAATGATTTAAAAATCAACTATTTGCCAAGAAATCTAAGGTGGATTATTTCACTTAATTTTTTAAAAAGAGGTGGCATGTTGTAGTGGAAAGAGTTTGAATCACTTGGAATTTCTGGTTCTAGTCCTAACTTTGTTACCAACTAATTAGTTTTGTGACATTAGGCATGTCCACTTTCTCTTCTGGCAGTTAGCTTTCTTATTTGATAAACTTGAAGGCTGAATGATCTCTTTGATTCTTTATCACTGGTTTTCTGAGTTTATGACTGTTTAGGTAAGTATACTTTTAAAAAGAGGCCTTGATTATTCTTAAGTAGGTAAGTTAGATTTAAAAAAAAAAATCACAACAGATGTACATTGTGGTAGAACCAGTGAGGGAAAATAGTAGAGAATGAATAAGTGGATTGATGAGGGAAAATGGTTTTTCCACTCCCTTTTATAATGTTCCTTTTTCCTCTGTAAAAAGTTAAGATACAGAATGGACTTTTAAAGAACTATTTGTATTAAATTAGAATTGAGAAATATATTTTGAACTATAGACATACATCCAACCTAGATATATTACACACACCTACACCCACACCCATCCTCCAGATCCTCAGTAGATAGGGTAAATCTGGAACTTTAGAATGGGAAAAATAAGTTTAGTGTTGCTTTTGCACTAACGCAACATGTGACATTGTCAAGATAAGAAAAAATATCCTCAGATATCATTGTATAAGAGTCAGATGTGTTGAAGTAGAAAGGAAAATAGCTTTGACGTTAGGGTTCAAATTCTGTCTGTGTGAATTTTGGGTAAACTACATATCCTCTGCATCTGGTTCATCATTTGTAAATTGGTGGTCATGACAGTAGTATCTACTATATATGGTAGTATTTTAATTGACAGGTAAATTTGTATAGATTGTGTACTATTTTGTTATACATACATATATATGATTAACTAACTCTAGGTAATTCACATATACATTACTTCATAGTTACTATTTTTGTGGTACCTATGATGCAAAATAGTGACTATAATGAGAAGGTAGTTTTTTTTTTTTTCTTGCTTGTTTGTTTCTTTTTTTGGTGCTGGGAAACTCAGGCGTCATGCTTGCAAGGCAAGCACTCTAATCATTGAACTAAATCCCCAGCCCCGAGAAGGTAGTTTTAAGGCTCAAAATACTTAAGTATGTGAAATACATTACTTTCTAGTACCTTTTGATTGCTATTATTGTTATTCTTTTTCATGTATAGATTAGCTAAAACAATATCATTACTCCTGTCTACTCACTATATACAAGATAGTATTTTAATAATTTTACAAATATATTTTAATGTAAGTATCTAGGCTATTTTTATGACAGATTATTATTACTTTAATAATTCAGAGAGACAAACAATGAAATCAAAAGGGAAGCAATACTATCAAACTCATTCCTGGAAGCAAACATTACTCTGATACCAAAACCAGAGAAGGATCCAACCAAAAAAGAACGACAGGCCAATCTTCTTAATGAACATAGATGCAAAAATTCTCAGTAAGATACTGACAAACAGAATGCAGCAAATCATCAAGAAGACTATACACCATGACTAAGTAGGATTCAGCCCAGGGATGCAGAGATGGTTCAACATATGCAAATCAATACATGTAATATACCACACTAATAGAACCAAGGAGAAAAACCCACGTGATGATCTCAATAGACACAGAAAAAGCATTTGACAAAGTCCAACACCCATTCATGAAAAAAATGCTACAGAAAATTGGAATAAATGGTCTTTATATCAATCTGATAAAATTTATATGTGATAAACCAACAGCCAACATTATACTAAATGGTCAAAAACTGAAAGCTTTCACTTTAAAATCAGGAGCAAGAAAGGGGTGCTCACTATTACCACTCCTATTCAATATAATTCTGAATACATTTGCCAGAACAATTAGACAAGAGCAAGAGAAATTGAAGGAATAAGGATAGGAAAGGAAGAAGTTAAATTATCATTATTTGCAGATGACAATAGCTACTCTACATAGAAGACCCTAGAAACTCCACCAAAAGACTCCTAGATTCAATAACCAAATTCAGTAGGATAGCAAAACACAAAGTCAACATTTGAAAATCAATAGCATTCTTGTACACAAATAACAAATTCACTGAGAGAGAAATTAGGGAAACAACACCTTTCAGAATAGTATCAAGAAAAATGAAATACTTAGGAGTCAATCTAATGAAGGAAGTAAAAGACCTCTACATTGAAAACTACAGTTCTCTTGCTCACTTCAGCAGCACATATACTAAAATTGGAAAACTACAGTTCTCTGAAAAGGGAGATTGAAGAGGATATCAGAAAATGGAAAGGTACTCCTTGTTCTTGGATAGGCAGAAACCAATATAATGAAAATGGCCGTAGTTCCAAAACTGTTATACAGATTTAATACAATTCTATTCAAAATACCAACAACATATCTCATAGAACTAGAGAAAACAATCCTAAAATTCATTTGGAACCAGAAGAGACCTAGAATAGCAAAAGCCCTTCTGGGCAACAAAGGGAAGGCAGGAAGCATCACAATCCCCAAGCTGAAATTACATTACAAATTACTACGATAAAAAGAGCATAATTCCGGCAAAAAAAACAGACCCAGAGATTTATGGAACAGAAGAGAAGATGCAGAAACAATTCCAAACACACTCACCCACCTTATCTTTGACAAAGAAGTCAAACAATTTCACTGGAAGACAGATAGCCTCCTTTTTTTGGCGGGGAGGAGAGTGGCACTTGGACTCAAACTCAGGGCCTTGTGCTTGCTAAGCAAGCACTCTAACCACTGAGCTAAATCCCTAGCCCCCAATAGCATCTTTAATAAATGGTGCTGGGAAAACTGTCTTTCCACATGCCAAAGGTTAAACCTAGGCCCATATCCTTCACCATACATGAAACTAAAATTGAAATGAATTAAAGATCTAAATATTAAAACAGAAATGCCTAATCTGCTGGAAGATAAAATATGTAAAACTCTTGAAGACATGTGTGTAGGCAAAGACTTTATGAATAAAACTCCATCACACAGGAAATATTACAAAGAATCAACAACTGGGATCTCATCATAATAGAAAGCTTTTGCACAGCAAAAGAAACCACCAAAAAGAGTGAGAAACAACTTACGGAATAGGAAAAAAGTTTACAGCTATTCCTCAGATGAAAGATTAATATCTAGAATAAATAAAGGACTCAAAAGTATCAAACCCCTGTATTTAAAGACCCAATCCAAAAATAGGTAACTGAAATGAATAGACATTTCTCAGATGAAGTACAAACAGCAAATAAACATATGAAAAAATGTTCAACATCACTTGTCATTCAAGATATGCAAATTAAAATAACACTGAGATTCCATCTCACTGCTGAAAGAATGGCTATTATCAAGAAATCAGCCAATAACAAGTGCTGGTGAAGCTGTGGGGAAAAAGGAAGGCTTCTCCACTGTTGGTGGGAATGTAAATTGGTACAATGAATATGAAAATCAGTATGGTGATTCCTCAAAAAAATAAAAGTAGAGGTTCTGTTTGATCCAACTAGTTCCCTTCTTGGTATCTTCCTGAAAGAGATAAAAGCATCATACTATAGCGATATATGCACACCCATGTTTATAGCAGCACAATAATAGTGAAATCTTGGAAACAGCCTAGATACCCATCAACAGATGAATGGTTAAAGAAAATGTGGTTTTTATATACAATGGAGTACTATTCTGCTATAAAGAAGGATAAACTCGAGACATTTTTAGGTAAATGGATACCCCTTGAGACCATAGTATGAAATGAAATAGATAAGACACATGTGTTTAAATATCATATAGCTTGTCTTGTGTGAGAAAACAAAAGGATAAAGACAGACCAAAACGGATGACAGACACTGGGAAGTAGGAAATGTTCAAATAGGGGTGGGGAACAAGCGGGGGGAGAAAAGGGAAAGAAAAGAAAGAAAAAAATGGAAACAAAGCTTTTGTAAATAAGGAAGAGAAGAAGGGTTGAAGGGAAGGGAGGGGAATGGGGAAAAAAAAGAATCATGCTATATTATGTAGAGGTACAAATTCCCTATGATAAATGTGATCATTATGTATATCAAAAGCGTACTAATAAAATTAATTAAAATAATTCAGAGAGAAAATAGATTAAGACAAATAGCTTAATACTGAAAATTACTCTCTCTCCCTCTACCTCCCCCTCTCTTTCTATGTATATAATATTGGTAGATTGGTAGATTTACCACACTGGTACAATTCTACCTTGTTTTTATTTTGTAATGATGAAACTAATGCTAGTATCACCTCACTTTATATCTCTGCCTTACATTTCTTGAGGTGCCAAAGAAAACTTAACTCTATTAGTGATCTAAACTGCTATTGATTGTTCAGTTCCTTTGAACAAATGACAAAAACAGAAGTTGTATGTAGTCAATTCTTGATTATCTATACTCTTAGCTGCACAGATAATTCCAAACAGCAGCCACTACAGATGTATATATTTAGCTCATGAATGGATTTAAGTGTTTATATTTGAATATAACCATGTATGATATTCCCAGAACTCCTTAGTTTGTTACAATGGTGATTAAAACTTGTAAATGTTTTTGCCTGGATTTAAAGTATATTTTATTGCCTATAATACACTAGCTACAAAGTTACTTGTGACTCTTCTTGGGAAAGTCTTGTTTGTTTCAGTCGTCTCCTTGGCACTCAGAAGACTGGTGTGTGCTTGAGTCACAGTTGCTCCTTCTGTTTTCTGCTGAGTTGTCTAACTCTTTGCTAAAGGAAGGAGGCCAAAGGACTACATTTTTCTGCACATGTTAACAGTAATTATTTAACTGAACTTGGTTCCAAAGAATAGAAACCTGAAATGTATTCTATCTTGTAGAATGGGATGGGGAATACTTTTTTCCATAGAATTTATTCAGATACCATTGACTATGGCTTTTGTTGAGTTGTATGCTTTATGTACGTTTTCAAACTTGATTTTCTACTTAGAGTGAGAAAGTTTTTGTTTTATCACTTTTGTGCTAGACAGTCTACTAGTCTCACTTCGCAATACAGTTCATTACTTCTTTGTTATGTTTACTCATGGCTTTAGAATCTTTAGAAACAAAAGTAAGTTTTTCATTGATTGATGTATCTATATTTTTATCGTGTGAAAGATATTACCTAATATTAAAGTTAAAATCCAAAATATAGTACTATAAAAATTAGACATTTTAGTACTCTGATCTATTTCATATTAGCGTTTTTTGTTATTTAGTTAATTACCGTGTAAAGTGATGTGTTTTTCTTTTTAAATGGGAAAATATCAATATGACTTAGTATTGCCTTAATTAGTACTTTTCAGAAATATGAGTTGATTCTGTCTATGAATGTTAAAAATTTCTCTGCAAGGTACATGACAAATAAGGACCATATATAGAAAAATTTTGAAACCAAAATTAGTAGTGCCTGTACATTATTAGATTTACTCTAGACAATGAGCCATATCTAGCTACGTGTGTATTTACATAATATGTAATTTATATGTATTTGTTCATTATAAAATATTTTCTAAAATAGTTTCTAAATATTTTAAATAGTGGTGAATTAAACCTGATTATTCTGTAGTATTGCAACATATATTCAAGCTTGCGAGCTACGTGTTTTCATGCCGTGGGACTTCTATGAAGTGTATCAACTATGGGTTCTGTCGTTTTGTTTTGTAGTGCTACTTAGACACTGACATTAAATGAAGATAGGTTATAAGTACAGTACTCATGCATGCTGGTTTACCAGAGATTTAGTAATTAACTATACTTTACTAAATATATTTATTTACAGGATTTTATGCTTGTGTTTTTTAATGTAATACTTAACAGTGTCTTCTCTCATTTAAGAAATAAAATATCCTAATTTGGGTAATGTATTATACGAGTGATTTTACATGACAGAATTCCTTCCAACAAATATTTTTTGAAGAACCACTATGTGTTCTAGGTACTGAGGAGCCAGCTGATAGTAAAACAAATTAAAAGACAATTTCATATGAAGTAATTCAGATTTTTAATGTAATATTTTTACAGGGAGGTGCTGGGGATCGAACTCAGGGCCTTGTGCTTGCTAGCCAAGCACTCTAACACTGAAGTATATCCCCAACCCCTGATTTTTTGATATATTACTATAGCCAAACAAGTGATTAGTTAAGTTGGGCTTGCCATAGAAAATACCAAAATAAAATTTTCATTGCTATGTGATTATTGAGTACTACTATAATCATAGCACATTATTTAGACAGAAAGGAACCTGTCAAAAGTTTTGAAAGAAATTAGGAGATTTTCTCCAGAATACGATAAGAATGTGTCAGTCATTATGGAAGGAAGAATTGTTTTTTTAAAGTCAGTAAGCACTTACTTTTTTAAAAACTGTTTTTTTAACTTTTAAGTATAAACGAAATGAGCTACAGAGATCTATTTAACTGAATGAAATTTTTTTTGATGAGTAAAGAGTTCTCCCCTCCTCCTTCTCCTCCTCCTCTTCTTCATCCTTTTTAATTGTGAGTGATTTCATAACACCTTTCATTGACAGGTTAAACAGACAAAAGTCATGTAAAAAGATTTGGATAATATAATTAGCAACCTTCAATTTTTGAACATGTAAAAACCTATACTTAACAATTAGGGAATGCACATTCTTCTCAAACATACATTAAATAATTGCAAACACTGATCATATAGAAAGTGAATGCTTTTTGCAGTATCACTTGTGAAAGACCATTTTTTGGTCAGTTTTTTTTTCTTTTAATTTCGGAAAAGAAATATTTTTTAGTGCTAGGATCAAATTCAGAGCCTCACACCTGCTAGGTAAGCAAGCTACATCTATCTTTAGCCATTAAATAATTTCAAACTTATAGAAAAGTTGTAAGAAGAGTAGCAAGAATTCTTTTATATCTTTCAAACAGATTAATTCATTGTCTGTGTCTTGACATTTCATTCTGTCTATCCATTCATCCACATATTCTGAAGCATGGAAGAGCAAACTTAAAGATATTGTGATTCTTTGCTCCTAGAGACTCATGTGAATATTTTCTAAGAATGAAAACATTTCTTATAAAACCACAGTATAATGATCAAAATCAGAAAATTTAATATTGATCCAATCTCACTATCTAATGCATAGTCAGTGTTTAAATTTCACCTATTGTCTCAACAGTATTCCTTTTTGCTGGTTGTTCGTTTTACAGTACTGAGAATTTAAGCCAGGGTAGCTCTACCACTGAGCCATATTCCCAGCCCTATTTATTTTTTTCATTTTATTTTACCTGAGACTGAGTTGCCCAGCCTGGCCTTGAACTTGCAGTCTTGCTGCCTTATCCTGCCAAGTAGCTGGGATTACAGGCTTATACTACTGTGCTTGGCTTAATATAGATTTCCCTCAATATCCAATCTAAGACCAGGCAATGTATTTAGTTATTATGCTTCTCTGTAGTCTTCTTTAATCTTTAGGAAATTCTTTAATGTGGTTGCTGATAGTTTGTAAAGCCTTATTCGGTATGTTACCATACTATATAAGGTAAATCAACTGGGCAAAATCCTCTTGTCTGGCAGGGATGTGCAATGTACAGGGGAAGAACACTGAGTAGGGAAGCGATAGTCTAGATCAGTGTGTAGTGACAGAGTCAGCATCTTCTGGTTTTTGAAATTCAACCAAAAGTTGGATTTTTTTCATCTAAAGTATAATTTTTAGAAGCATCTTTCAAAAAAAAAATCAGCTTTGGTGGCATTAAGAGCAATGAATTAGTTTATCAATCAACTTTACGTTGTTTGGGCAATTAAGTATGTATAGAGCTATCACAGTGAATCCCATTACTGTGCAACATTAATATGTGTTAATAACTACGATAAGAGTAAAATATAAAAAAACAAAACCAATACGCTTAGTTTAAAAAAGAGAGAATTAGAATCCGTTTTCTGATTGCAGTGTCTTCGCATACAAGTAATTTCACTCTGTGAAGGTGACGTTAGAGAGGCTTCATAAGATAAAATACATGCCTTTGAAATGTTTCCTACACGAGTGGCTAATCCATACGATTTATATAGCCTTCCAGTTGATTCTGCCTTCTGAATTATGGTGTTCACATAGTTGAGTATTTGAAATTTTTTCCATATAATTTCAAATTGAATTTCTACATGTAATATTTTCTGAGTAGAAAATTTTTGAATTTATTGATGCAGATTTAGTCTCTTTAGCCATTATACTTTATTTATTATCCACAAGGCTAAATTTTAATTATCCTAAACACAAGTTAACTTACCTTTTCATGTTATATCTACCAATAGCTGTTCAAATTTTTTAAAATGCAGAAGTACTTCTTGAATACTGTGTATGAAGTCATTTGTCTTAAACTAGTTGTCTTTTTTTTTTTTTTCCTTTTTCACAAAAACATTTGCTGTTTACGGGGAAAAAGATGGGTATGGAGTCAGACCAGCTGACTTAGAATCATGGCTCTATTGATTAAAACCTCTGTGATCTTGAATATAATTTTAACCTTCCCCAGTCTCACTTTCCCAAATTTGTTGAAAAAGAGATAAGAATAAATATGCTAAGTACTAACTAACCCCAGCAAATATGTGTTAAAAATGTTTATTCAATCTGAATATACATTTCTCTAGTTGTTCAAATTTTTAAAATTATCTCTCTATTTTTATTGGTTCTGATTTTCTACTGTGTGCACAGCAGTGGAGATGACCAGAAATTGTCAGTACACTGGTAGCAAACTGGAAACAACTCAGGTACGACTTAAATACTCCTGGAGTTTGCAGCAGTTCTACCTGGTTTGTTAATTTCTGTGGCTGCCGATCTCCAACTATTTTGAGATCTACTGTAGAGTTAGTTGTTAGTCCCTTTCAATCTTACTGAGCACAAAATAAATGCTAAGCAGATCCTGTTGTATCTGTACTTTTGCACAGAGATGCATGTGACATTGACCTTACTTTTAATGAACAGATAGCAGTATAAATTGTGACCAATCATTTGTTCTTCCTCTCCACCAATTTCCTTCATATAACCATAAGTAGTGCTAACAGTAGATTCTTATCTAATTTAGAGCAGAGGCATTACTTTTGGGTGAGGAGTCAGGAAAGTCCAGCAGGGAAGCTGTGCTTGAGAGCTTTGTGTTTATGCAGCCATCTTTTATAAGGAAGGATCTTTTAAAGTATTACCTTTAAATTCTTTTATTTCAATAGCCTTCTTATTGTCTCTTTCAGATAGTTGTCTCTTCAAAAAAGATGTCTGTCTTTGCTGAGGATATTTTTACTATTACACAGTTGATCCTGGTATTCTTCTATCTATGGGACTCAAATAGTTTTTCCTTCTGGCTTCTCGATTACACACCCAAATTTGCCTTGAATTTATAAAAAAAAAAAGTTAAAATCCCCTTTTTATTGATTTGGCAATTATAAAACCATGAACTTTAAAGTTAGAAAACAGTTTTATAAATTTTCAAACTTCATTTATAACCTTCAATTATTGTATAAAATGGTCTTAACTCTTTGAAGACCTTGAATAAAGTTTTTCTATACATCTGTGAATATTTTAGTATGGAAATAGGACATCCTATTTGAGAATAAACTAATAGTCCTTTGTAAGTTGGATAAGCTTACACTGACTTTTTTTTTACATTGTTTCATAAGTTTATTTTTTAAATTTTTATAAGAAAAGTCTTCAGAAGTTTTTGAATGTTATTCATTTTTTTTACTTTAGCATATTCAAAATCATCTGTGATAGGTGACACTCAATCATTTCTAGACCAGGCTTTGTTTTTATTCCTCTCTTCACATTCATTTATATTTGTACTCTGAATATTGCGATTTTAACAGTAGGTAACCTCAAAGAAAATTTCTGAATATATTGTGCTTCCGTAATACAATGATGATATATATCTGGCTGTGCCTGTTTTACCCAGAAATCAGTATTAAAGTCAAAATTGAGAATGAAAAGAACATGCTACTTATTCAGCTATGAAAATCAGTCAAAAAGAGAGCAATGGGAGAGTCACTATGAAATTTCTATTTCCGTTTTTCATCTCTGTACTCTTAAAGTAATCTTGTGTTGGGGAGGTTCTGTGTCACTGGCTTGTTACCTGATCAAATACTTAGTGTAATTTAGGAAAATATGAACTATATATGATTATATGAAAACATAAACTTTCTCCCCTATGTGTTTCAATTGTGCATGGTACCTTATGAATAATTTTTATGTTTCAGTTAAACAAAATTTAAATGAAGTAAAACTTTCTCCCTGAGTTGTTGGTTTTATTTTAACATTTTTTTTAAAGCATGATTTCATGTCAAAGTCCAAGTCAGAACAATAGAAATGCCCACAGGGATGTCCTGATAGCTACAAACAACACAGAAAGGAAAAGACTTTGGACTGGACTATCAGTATTGCTGATGAGATGGTAGGAGCAGGGATGTATTTCACAGTAGCAAACTCAGAATGGAAGATTTATAGAGGAGATAAAATGGGGTGCTAAAAACCAGAGGACTGGTCAAATCAGGCTGTCAGGAAAGCTAACGTTCCACTATTTGAAAAGTCCAACTCCATCAAGGCCCAGTGGAATTAAACAGGAGCAAGATCAAAGAGAAAGAAAGGGTGAAAGTGAGCTGGAGAGTGAGAAACTAAGTTATTAATGAAAGATGACTACAAACAGTGGTGGATGTTTGTGTCTTGGACAGAAAGGTCAGTAGGGTCTTAAGCAGATTTGGGGCTATTTAAAACAACAAAGGGTGCGATAGATAGTTTCTCCTTCTATAGGTAAATGCTTCTATTTTTGTAAGGACCTTAGGAAACATTGTATTTTAATACAAACAAACAAACAAACACAAACAGTCTTAAAAACAGATTATAAGGAAAATTACAGCTACTTTGCTGGTGTAGTAATTTTGAGAAGGCAGAACATTCAACAGTCCCATTCCACATTTATCACAGTGTTAACAGGACAGAATCTGTGGCCAGACTGGCTGAGTTTCAATCTTAGATACAGGAATTAGTAACTTAGATATGGGCGACTTAACTTTTGTATACCTCAGTTTCTCCATATTTAAAATGAGGATAATAACATGACCTAGTTCATAATACTGTTGTGAGAAATAAAGAGTAACTCTTCTTGCCACAAAGCAATAGCTATTTTTTTTAAACTAGTATTACTGTGCAGTGAGCCATATTGGACTAGGTCAAGAATTCTTTTGATTTATATTAGACAAATTATAAATATACCCTGGGCATGGTCATGATACATTGTGTGTTTGTATAGGTAACTGTCTCAAGCCTTAGTTGTATCTCGGAGGTTCTCCAAGCGTGCTAGGCTTACTTCCTGGATTTCTCCACGTAACTTCTTTTTGGCTAGCACTTGACTGTTTTAGCCTACCGACACACTGCATCCAGGGCAGCAGCACATTTGAAGTGTGCAAATATTTGAGTGTATTTCTCATACTTCATGGGTGTTGTAAATATTGTATCTGGAATGTTAAAGAATGCCAGAGAATGCCAGAAAATTCCATGGTCTGCATAATCATTGTACAGTATTTGGGCTTGGAACCAGGAGGCCATATGCTGTTTGGGGAGAGAAGGGCTGGGGAATAAGCATTCAGAGGCTCTCGTCTGCCAGACTAGCTGTGACTTTCCTGAGTAACTCCAGGCATGTCACTTAATGTCAAGACCTGGTTTCACATCTATAAAATATCAAAGTTCAATTTACTGACTTCTTTGGTTGTCTGATTTACAACTTTTAAACTTTTTATTTTGTAAATAAAGTCTTACTGTAAAGCAGCATATTTCTTTTCTTTTTAAAAAAATTAGTTGTATATTTTTGAGCCTTATGCAATATATGGTGCCATGAAGGCTCATCAGAGCAATTTTCCTAGCTTTTAGAAATCCCCTAAGTATGTATTCTATGTCTGAGGCTAAGGAAGGCACTTTTTCCTTATACTCTAGACTTCGTTGGCCTAGGAATCATAAAACTTCAATTCTAATTCAGTGAAATGTTCTGTGAGTTGGTCAGGTTATTTTCCTTCTCAATAATTAATTTTTAATTTATGAAATGGAAATAACAACACAACTTTTAGGGGTAGGATTACATAAAACATAAGAACTATTAAGCAAGGCCTCATTTTTCATACTCCTTTCATATTTCCTGATTTGGATGGTGAATCTACAGAAACAATTTCTGTAATAATCAGTGATAGAGACAAATATTTAATTTCTTTCTCCTGCATAAAGAATCAAAGAACTCAATGTTTCTGAAAAACTAGAAATTATGTGTAGGTTATGGAGATGTAGCCATTGACTGTCATCCTTAGAGAACAGTGATGTAAAGACAGTCTGTCTTTTACTGAAGAAGAGATGTTTCAGGATACCTTCATTTCCGGATGCAGAAATGATAGACTAATAAAGCACAATGGGCTGAAGGCCCAGCTGTGAAGTTGGGAGCTAGATGGCAGAATTCCATGGATTGTTCTTGCTCTATTAGGATCTGAAACATGAATAGACTTCAGTTGATCCAGGAAATAGACTTCCTTTTGCAGCCAGGAAGAGGGGAAGCTGAAGGAGAGGTGAGTATGCCTGTTACAGACAGGAGCATTTGATCTTAATTTCAGGAGTACCAGGGTCTTGTCTTGTTCATATGTAGCAGATTTTAAATAAGAGTTGTTTATATTTTAAAAAGGACATTCTCATGCATTTAGTGAAAAGAAGAAAAGAAATACCTCAACCCATGGGGAACGTTTCCTGTATAGTGGTCCCTAAGTGATTGCTAAAAGCACAATTGCTGCATTTATTGAACTTTTTATTTACTGAGAAGTGGACGGTAGCATATGGGAGCAATGACAATAGCTGACTGATGAGAAAACAAAGAAATTCCAGTATTCTGCTGTTTTGAAAAAAGTCATTCAGAATTTAGTCATATTGGTTCAGCTGTTGTAACCAAAGACTGATAAGATAATAGAGGTCTTTGTGGTGGTTTTGTACTGAAATCCTTTATCTTTATGATGCACTGGGGCCTTTTAGAGTGGAAAGCTTTTAAAACTGCTGTTGGATTCAGAGCTCAAATTAGCTGCTGGTACACTGGGACAGGGGTTCCTTTCTCATACAGTCACCACAAAGTAACTTTTATCAGGGGACCTTATGATAGATTGTTGGTTTCTTCAGCTTACCCTGTTTATTTTTTGTTGACTTTTTGCTGCCCTATTTTGTGACATTTAAAAGAAGGCTATATCAAAAAAGGCCAGTGCTAAATGATGGGCTGAGCGTGTGAAGTGGAGACATCACAGTCCATCTGATGTGTGAGGAGGCTGCAGTGTGAGATGCAGAAGTTTAACCAGGTTATCTGCGGGCAGAAAAGATCAAATGAAGCTTTCTTTTATGACTTGCATTGTATTTTAGCTTTCTTCTCAAACAATGCCCATTAAAAAAAATTAGGACTGACCAGGGAATTGATTCTTAAGAGCTTTTCTTTACAATTTAATTTAAAATCTTTTTGAATTGTTGGCTGAGATTTTTGATGTTGCTTTGGAATTGCTGTTAAATGCTTTAATCTTTCTAGGAGTGATGTAGAAAAGTATATCTTCATCAGAACTCCACTCTAGTGTCATTGCCAGCCCTCCCCATCACTCCAAACACAAACATTTTTTACACGATCAGCTTTCTTGTAGTTTCATTGTTAAGTCCATTAAATTTATTAAAGTAACTTGTGTATAGATCCATTAGAGGAGAATGGTTAGATATATATTTTATTTTAAAGTCCCTCATATTTCTAGATAATGTCATTTGTTGACATTAGTTTTATTTGGCTTCATATACATCGTTTTAGCACCACTGTCCTTCATTTCATTAAAAATAAAAAGCGTGCAGAGATATATTAAAAATTGAATTTAACTCGCCCTGTGCTATCTCTTTATCTGGCTCTCTTTCCCTTTCTAACCCCTCTGCCACATCTTTCTGTTTATTGCTGTGCTCTTCTGGATTTTCTCGTTAGAAAAATTTAGTTATTATTACATAGCAGTCATCTACTTCCAGAGAACAGATTAAGGAAGTGACTTGTTTAAAAATGTAATGCAATAAAAGTTCTAGGTATGGAAATATTGTGAAAGAGGTTAGGCAAATCTCCACTTATAAAGTGCTCTGCAAGTTATCTGGCTTGTCCAGATTTGGAGTCTCCTGTGACTTCCCAATGCCCGGACTTATTTCTAGCACCACTGATTTTAATTATATGTATTTCATATGGGCAAAATTAACTGGCAGATTGTGGTGCTAACTTTTATGAACTGATATAAAAAGGCTTTTAAATAAATTCAAAACTTTATTTTTGATTTTGATATTTTATTTTACATCAGGAAGAGAAGTCTTTCTCTTATTTTACTTGAATTCCTGTTTATTTTGTGTTTTCTTTGTGACTTTGGGCCTGAGGACAGGTAGTTATAGTTTGTAAAGTTAAAGAAAATTGTCTATTTTAGTTAATTTTTTTCAGATTCTTCAGATTATTACCAAAAAAGGCTAGAGGGCTGATTTTGAAACTGTTATAATAAAATATGGCATTTGAAAACTTTTGATGAGGGAAATTGCCATCATATTTACATTTTGAAAAGTGTTTCCTTATTTACACACTATTGACTTCCTATTGAGACTCAAAATTTTAAGTACAACTGGTAAAGAATTCAATGAATCAAATTCAGTAAATCTGAAGTCACTGGAATAAAGGCTCCTAAGAAAAAAATGCGTCAATTTTAAAGGTCTTTCCTAACTGAAGACCATTTTGTGATCGAGCCAAAGGTTAATAAAATCAGTGGTGAATGTAGCAATTTTACAGATAAGCTATTCACAACAAGTGTAGTTACTTGAATAAAAAGCTAATTCAGTTCTAAAATGCCACATGCAGTAACAGTGAATAGCTGCTTTTAGGTGCTTTCTGGAGGAGGATAAAATACAGAATCACGGCACTCTTCTCTTCCAGCGTCCCTGGCTGCCTGTAAATTGCTGTGAATGGGGCTGTGGGCTGACAGGCTCTATTAAGACAAACTGCCTTTCTCATCGGAGAGATAAAATAAATCAGGTGTTTAGTCAAATTAAAATACTTCAGCTGGAGCAGGCCCTGGGGAGCACTGATCCACCTGACTAATCGGAGAAAAACTCAAGACAGATGTGGTTTGGGGCTAACGATGACCCCCTTGGAACAAAAAAAAATTAATAATAATAATAGAAGAAGAAGAGGAAGAGGAGGAACAGGAAGAGGAAGAAAACCAGCTTCACTGTCTTTGGAGTTGGAGAATAGATACAGTTTATAGTGGAGAGTGGCAGGCACACACTGTGTGTGGTATTGGATGAAAGCAGGCACGCTGACTTGTAGAGAAACTGTGTTCAGAAGCTTTTTGCTGGTTCCTTTTCTGCAGTTTATGAAAAACTACCTCTGTTTTTGTGCAAGAGGGAGAAGAGGCTATTTTTTGGCAGTGCTTTTTAGAGAACCATTTTAAGATAGCCTGAAAGATGTGAAACAGATGTCAGGCAGCTACTGATGACCTCTGCTGGCCTGGGCAGAGCCTCTGAATCTGATCTACTTTTTTCCCAAGATG
>PVJO010024163.1:0-24830 GCA_004026905.1 Hystrix cristata
AAAAATGAAATAAAAAATCAAGAGAATTTATTTTAGCAGAACAACCCTATGAGAAGTTGTAAAGGAAATCCTTCAGGCTGAAACAGAAAGACACTACAAATAACTTGAATCTACATGAAGCATTAAAGAATATCAGTAAAAGTAAATAGGTAAACACAAAGGAAAATACAAATGTGTTTTTATTTGTAAACTATTTCTTCTCTTACTGACTGAAAAGACAATGGCATAGAATAATAACTATAAAATTATGTTGATGAGCTTATTATGTATAAAGATATAACTTATATGAAAAATAGCACAAAAGAACAGAATGGAGATATACTGTACAAATATGTTTGCATACAATTGAAATTGAATTGGTGTTAATCCAGCTCAGTTATTTCAAGTTAGGAAGTTAATTGTCTTTCCCACTAAAGTACAAGTAATTAGTACAATAAGAAAAGAAACAATGTGGGATTTTAAATGCTAATTTCTATTAACAAAATAAGTAATGTGGGAATAGAGGAACCAAAAAGATATAACGCATATAGAAAATGAATAGTAGAATGATATACATAAGTAAGGTGAAAAACTAGATTTTTTTCGTAAGGGTTTTACAGGAACAAGACAAAGATGTCCACTCTCAACACTTCTACTCAACCTTGTGCTGAGTTGTTAGTCAGGGTATTTAGTCAAGAAAAAGAAATAAAGGCACCCAGAGTAGAAAAGAAGTATTAAAACGATCTCTACTTATGGATGATGACATGATTTTTGTATAGAAAATCCTATGGAAGAAACTACTAGAACTAATAATCAAGTTAAATAGGGTTGTAGGATATAAGATCAATACACAAAATAAATTGTATTACTATATACTAACAATGAACATTTCAAAAGTAAAATTAAGAAACAAATTTATTTATAACAGCATCAAAAAAGAATAATATACTCAGAAGTAAATTTAACAAAAGAGGTGCATGTCTTAGACACTGAAAACTATAAAATGTCATAGACAGAAATTTAAAAACATATAAATGGAAAAAACCCACTTTTTATTGCAAGACTCAGTAACATAAAGACAATTTTCTTGAGTTAATGTACAGAGTCAAAGCAATCTCTATCAAAGTGTCAATTTAAAAATATTTTTGCATAAATGGAAAAAATGATTCTAAAATTCATTTTGAAATGTTGAGGATCAAGAATGGTCAAAAGAGGGTGAAAAAGAAACAAAGTTGAAGGATGTAGCACTTTTAGATTTTAAATCTTACTACAAAGTATAGTAATCAGGACAATGTGGTACTAGCACAAGAACAGATACCCAGATCGATGCAATAGAATTGAGAGTCAGTAAACCAACCTATGTGTTTATGAGCAATTGATTTATGCCAAGAAAATTAATGGAGAAATAATAACCTTTTAATGGTGACGGAATACGAAAAAGAATAGATTTGCACTCCTCCCCCATGCCATTTTACATAAACTCAAAATGGATCATAGACTTTAATATAAGAGCTAAAACTATAAAGTCCTTATAAGGAAATAGATATAAATATTTATAATCTTGAAATAAGCAATGATTTCTTAGTTATGGCCCCTAAAGGATAAGCAACCAAAAGAAAAAAAAAAGATAAATTTGAGTTCATAAAATCTAGAAATCTTTGTCCTTCAAAGGACACTATCAAGAAAGTTAAAATCCACAGAATGGGAGAAAATGTTTGCAAAGCACATATCTGATAACTCATAGCCAGAATATGTAAAGAATTCTTACAAGTCAACAATAAAAAGACAAATAATTGGGAAAGTGAGCAAAGAATTTGAATAGGTATTTCTCCAAAGAAATACAAGCACAGAAGTAAAATCCATAATGTGATACCCTTCCATACCTACTATACCTATTATAGTCTACAGATTATTCCATACCTATTATAATAAAGACAGACAACAGCAAATATTAACAAAGATAGGGGAAATTTTAAATCTCCTACATTGTTAATGGAAATGGAAGATGGTGCAGTGGCTATAGAAAACAGTTGGTAGTTCACAAAAATCTTAGAATTATCATATGATCCAGCAATTCTGATCTTAACTATATAACTAGAAGAATGGAATGCACATGGCCACACAAAAACTTATAAATGAGTCTTCATAGTAGCATAATTCATAATACCTGAAATGTAGAAAAAACCTAAACATCCATCTGCTGATAGATAAACAAATTGAGAGGTATCTGTTCTATGCAGTAGAATATTATTTAACCATCAAAAGGAATTAACAACACAAACAAACCTTGAAAACTTTATATTAAGTGAAGGAAGTCAGACAAAAATGGACCCATATTGGCCTTTTACATATACATGAAATATTTGAAATGGGGAAATCGATAAGGACAGAAAGTATATTCACGGTGGCCGCATTTTTTTTGCAGAAGTAGAAATGGGAGCACAAGGGTATAGGGTTTCTTTTCGT
This sequence comes from Hystrix cristata, assembly GCA_004026905.1. Classification (NCBI taxonomy): domain Eukaryota; kingdom Metazoa; phylum Chordata; class Mammalia; order Rodentia; family Hystricidae; genus Hystrix; species Hystrix cristata. The sequence continues at coordinate 2,446 of PVJO010024163.1, forward strand.
GGAGAGGAATATATCCTAAAATTAGATAATGGCGATGATTGAATAATTCTGTGAATATACTAAAAACAATTAAATTGTACACTTTTGATTTATTTATTGTTGTGCCGGGGATTGAACCCAGGACTTCACACATGCTAGGCAAGTGCTCTACTACTGAGCTGCACCTCCAGTCCCTAAACTTTGCACATTTAAAGAGTAAATTTTATGATGTATCTCAATAAGTCTACCAAATAAAAAAGGAAGATTCAAATAGAAATGCTGAAAATAAAATCTGTGAACACAATATTCTGTACCCAGGAAAGACAGCTTTTAAAAGGTGAAAGAGAAGTGAAGACGCCTCAGGTAAATGTAGGTGACAGATTTCACTGCCAGAACACTTACCCTCCGAGGAACATTAAGGGACATTATTCCAGCAGGGGGAATGTGGTAACAGAGAGAAACTTGGATCTACACAAAGACAGGAAGAGCCACAAAATCACTGAGAATGAACATCACTAAGAAGCGCTTTTTTCTTTACTAATTGCTTTGAAGCAGAACTGACTCTCTAAAGCAAAACAATAGCAATTGTGATTTATAATTTATGCAAAAGCAAACTATATAGCAAAAACAGCAAAAAAAAGGTGGGTGGGATGAATCGGAAGCATTCTTTTCTTAAGGTTCTAACAGTAGTGAGTAGATGTGGTCAGACTTTTGCATTTTTGTGGTCAGACAATTCATTTTTGTGAATTGAGAGGATATGATGTGTTAAAGTAACAAAGCGAGTAAATGAACAGAAGCCCCAATTCAGCCTTCACTCTATGAGCAACCTAGAGTTCATCTTTATATGTGTTGTCTAGTAGTGACTCAGTTTTATTTTTTGCCATACAGCAAAATTTTTTCCCCAAGAAAATCTACTAGATCATTGTTTTCCTACTATTTTGTAGACATCCCCTTATCATAAATTCAGCTTCAGTATTTAAGTGGATTTATCATTAAGTTTTCTACACTGTTCCATAGATCTCTGTGTTTCTTCTTGCACTGAGGGTGAAACATATATATGGCCATTAGAAAACTAGTATTAGAAGAAAATTTTCTTCACTTCATAGAGGTAACATATAAAAATTCAGAAAATATCATACTTAATAGAGAACTCTCAGGTATATTTCTTTTGAACTTGAGAACAAGATGAGAATTCCCATTATTACTGTTATTATTTAATACAGTGTTAGTTGTTTGTATCAATCCCATAAAATAAAAAAAAGAGATCAAAGAGGTATTAGAATAAAGAGCTAAAACTGCCTTTATATGCAGCAATATAATTATAGAGAAAAGCAAATAGTACGAAAGTGACTAGAAATTTAAGCATGGGTTTTTCGAGGGTGGAGGGTGCCGGGGATCAAACTCAGGGCCTCGCACTTGCTAGGCAAGTGCTCTACCACTGAGCTAAATCCCCAGCCACAAGCATGATTGTTTGACACAAGGTTAATGCCCTCAAAATTGTTAGCACTCTTCTACTTGGCAATTACCGACTAGAAAGCATAATTTAAAAGATACTATTAACAACAGCAAAAAAACCCAAAAAACAAAAACCCACCATACAGTACTAGGAATTTAACAAGATACATAAGTCTTCTATATTTTAAACATCTTTAAATGCTGATAAATGACGTAAAAGCTGATCTGAATAAATGTTGAGGCATCTTATGCTATTGGATGGGATACCCAGTATTTTAAAGACATCGTTGGAATCTCAACCTAAATTTCAGTTTGAATATTTTGAGGACCTAGAAAAATTTACTCTAAAACATATATAGAAAAATAAAAATACATGTATAACTTCTGATAACACTATAATTATTTCAAACCAAAAAGGTTTTTTTGAAGTTCAGTGAGTAGCTAAACCAGACTTAAAAAGGATAGTGAAGAGTAACCCAAGTGTGTTTAGGTATTTGCATATTGACTAATTTGCTTACTTTTGCTACAAACAAGTATCTGGATTGCCATGGTAATGGCTGCCAGCTGGAGCAAATAGGTGGGCTGGACTTTCAACAGGGTGAAAAGCAGGTAACCCCGCTGTCTGTGAGCGGTAAGACATCCTAGCTGTGTTCAATGCAAAAGAGAGATGTTCTGTTTCCTATAACATAAGGCAATCTGACCTCACGGGTACATAAAAGGGTAGTTAGGTGAACAAATTGTTCTTCTCGACAACCATGTAGGGTATGTTTAAGTAAATATTGCAACAACTGTATTTTTATACACAATGTAAATCACTACTACACATTATTTGTAATGATTGCTGGCATGCTTAGTGTGGTTTTGAGTCTTTGGTTCCTTTACATGTGACTCCCAGTTTGAGAAGCCTATTAGACACCCAAGTGGTGGTACCAGGTGGACAGCTGGATGTGATTCCGGGGCTTGTCACAAAGGGAACTGAGTCTGACAGCAATAAGTTATACAGCTGTGTCCCTGGGGCTGGGAGCGATCACCCAGAAGGGAACTGCAGATAGAGAAGGAGGGGGTGAAGACAAACATCCCAAGAACATCAACAGTGTTGGGGGAGCTGAAGAGACAGTACAGGTGGAAGGTCTGTATGGTAGGAGCAGTCATAGAAGCTGACTTCAGCTGTGTCAGCTGCTGCTAGAAGACTTGGTTAGGTAGAGATTGAGAGCTGAGTTGGACAGGGGTCATCACATGACAGGAAGATGGCCTTAAAGTTCAATTTCAGTATAACAGTGGACATTTGTGAAGGCTCATGGAATGGGTTCAAGAGCTAACAGGAGCTAGGAAAGGAGAATGCAGAAGAAGGCGAGTAGCTTTAGAGAGAATACGTTGTAAAGAGAGATGCAGTATGATTATGATTATTTGCCAATAAGAACACTCTAGTGAGAGACAAATCAATATGGTATACGAGAAGGGGATAGCTGCAAGAGCAGAAACCTCAGAAGCAAAAGGGGACTGAGACTCAAAACAGAAGCAGAGGAGTGGCCTTCCTCATGTCCAGCAGGAGGGAGGGTGAAGCATGCAGATTCAAACCTGGGCAAATTGATAGACTTTATGTTAGAGATGTTGTTTCCTGGCCGGATCCACCTTTCTACCTTGCGTGGGGCAACATAGTAACGGGGCAGGTGAGGGTTTTTGAGGAGAGAAGAGAAGCACAAAACAATTATGGCAATGGTAAGGAATACAATGTTTTGGGGGAACTGTAACAAGATTAACAGGCATCTATAGGTGCCACTTGAGAATTGTGGTAACTTTGAAGTAAATCAAGTTAGCTTGGTTTGTTGATTATTTTTCAAAAACGTAATCACCTGTTTAGGCACAGAAGGCGGAGTCCAGGAACAGCTGGGTAGGTTAGGGTTTGGTGTTTCCTAGGTGTATCAGTTAGGATGTTTTGACTGCAAGTAACAGAAAACCACTCTCAAGCCAATAAGAAGATGAATTATTTAACTTAAAGGGAGGTTCAGGAATGGGTCAAGCTCCAGGGTTGGTTGATCCAGTGGCCCCATAAGTTCACCAAGGATCCAGGTTCTTTTTCTCTCTCCTCTGCTGTCCGTGTAAGCAGCTCCTTCTTAAAACTTGCAACTTGCTACCGTCATATGGCTGCAAGTGGAAGTTAGGTCTATTTTGCTCCCTCATTCGTGTAGAGTAAGCAAGAAAGAAAATCTTTCACCAGCCAGGGAAGAGGTTATTCTCTCAGAGCTCAGAGTTACCATGGGAATGGTTAGAGCCACGAGGTCACTGGGATGGATTTAGACCAGCGGTTCTTGAAGTGCAACTTTTGGGCTTGCAGCATAAGAATGACCTTGGAACTTGTTCAAAAGGCAAATGCTTGGGCCTCACCACACACCTACGGTGTCAAATACGGGAGGTTGGAGTTGGACTCTGCCCTCTGTATTTTAACAAGCACTCCAGACAATTCTGACATATCACGAAGTTTGAAAACTACTGGAGTAGTATAAGATAATGAATACCAAGATCTGCGAGGAAGAAGGGATGGGAATAGACATTTCCTAGTGTCTGCTAGACCAGGTGAGCACCTCCCAGTGAAGGAAGATCCACAGAGTCAAAGGTGATAAAACAAGGATATGGGGAGATGAATGCATGAAGGAAGGAGGGAGGATGGATGTGGGGGGTCAGCAGATTAGAGATGGTGATGAGGGTGGAGAGTTACAATGAGCCCGCAGGATAGAAGGTGAGATGGTCCCAAGAATGTACTCACAGATCTCCAGCTTCTGGGAGTATAAGTGACCCACAGCCCCATCTTGCCCCAAGTGCACACTGCCCTCTGCTGCTCTCAACCAACCAATGAGTGTGGCTGAGGCATAAAGACCAGCTGGTTGGGGACATACACAAGTTTTGGGTGGCTGACTTGGCTTATGTTGATAAACTAACTCTTTGGGCTCTATGGCTTCCTAAGAATCTTTCCAAGAATCCCTCTCCCCATCTCCTTCACACATGGTTAGAGTTGTATCATGCTTTAATAGCTCTCCCAGATTTACCAACTTCCTCCCTAGTTTTTTTCTTCCTCAGGGAATTCCCTGTTAAAATCTTTGCAGCTGTTGACATGATTTTGAAAATGAGATGATGTGGCACCTGTGGACTGTGCCAAGGTGGTCTCTTCCCTGCAGGACTGATTATAAAGATGCAGAACTGCCAACTCCAGGACAGCTTGTACTAAGGGGTAGCATGGACCGCTCTGGGGCAGTCCTGGCAGTGCTGGAGTTGACCTGGTGATCTTTTGGAGTGGTGGGAAGATGATGACACTGTTAATAGAATGAATGTCCAGCAGCTGAAAACACACAGTAACTTAGTGAAAAACCTGGTGTAAATGACTAGCCTCTTAAAAAGAGTCTTCCCCCAAACACCTGCGTTTAAGTAGGCCCAACTGCTACACTGAATAGGTTTGGCTCAACGGATGCTGTTGCCTTCCTGGTCATTATAAGACAATTTCTACTATTGTTTCCCTTCACTGTGGCCAACGGCAGAGAAGGGGATGATTCCGCGGGTATCACAAAGGCAGCCTTTGTGAAGGTTTAGTTTTAATGACAAAAATGCCCTTGTTTCTGGTTTGCTTTCCCCTAGTATTTCCACTAGTGCTTGTCATGGTGCATGGAGTGGTTCTGCTCCGCTGACCTTGCCAGGTGGTTGTGAGGGATCCTGAGTGAATGCGCAACGGGCTCTTTTGAAAATAGCCAGCTGCTGCACCACGCAGGTGCTTATTACAACTCTGCCTGTGCTGGACCACACATGCCTGATGAGGGGGTGCCCCCCATTTGATCTGGCTCTATACTTTCATACTGAAGGGACTCTTGGGTCCCTTTGTATTCTTACTAGGAATCTGGGGTCCATGAATAGATTCTAGGGACACTGAATTTCCTGGAATTTTCTGTGCATTTTTCACTAGGTTTATGACATTAGGGGAATAGAGAGATGGGAGCCACCATTTTTGTTATTTCTCAAGAGCTTGCGACCTCCAAAAATATTGAGTCAGCCACTTCTTTTTGAGAGAAACATTCTCAAAGCAAATGTGTAAATCTGGGTTGTTAAAATTTTGCCTTTTAAGCTTATCTGTTATTGTAGGTCTCTGCTTTAGAAGGAAGACCTCTTTAGCTTTGTCTTTGTGGCACTATAAGATATTTTATAGAACTGCGAGATAGTAACATGGGGCTGGTATGTTGGAGAAGTGGAAATTAATTTTGTTCCTAAATAAATATTACATCATAATATTTTTCTTTGTTTTTTTTTTTTGTTTTGTTTTGTTTTTTTTGAGACAGAGTCTCACCATGTAGTTCAGGCTTGCCTTGAACTTACTATGTAGCCCAGGCTGGCCTTGAACTTGCTGTGATTCTCCTGCCTCAGCCTCCTGAGTGCTGGGATTATAGACGTGCATCACCAAAACTGGCTTTTAGTTAGAAGATTTTTTCCTCCATAGAACACTGCTTTGGGAAGCTGAGAACTAAAAACAACCCAAAGACGCATGGTAATTTTTTCTTTTCTTCTGTTTTTTCTTTTTTATCTCCTTTCTTCCTTTCTTGATGGTTAATCTTAGTCATAGATGTTTTTAAATTACCATATGAGCATTTCAGAATAATTATAGTTGAATATGGAAAGTACACAACAAACTTAATCGTGATGTAAAAGCGCCAAGTAGAAGGAAAGTTTCCTAAGCCTGCTTGCCTGACCTTTTCCCCGAGTCAACGCTAGAGGGAGTGACGCACCACAGAGCTGGCTCCCTTCCCCTTCCTTCCAGAATCAGCCATTGTTGTGGTTGGCTGTGTTGTGGGCATTTTGCACCATGTAAGAGATTATTACCAAAAACATGGAAGAAGAGGGCCTTGCTCATTTGGCTACTTGTCATGAGGAAACCCCCCCCCGCCCCAGGTGAGTGTTCAGGTCAGAAGGCTGTGGAGGCCCAGACGACGGCACTCCTGACTATAGCCTGCATGTTGCTCCCCAGTGCACCTTCCATAAGATAAAATGGTCTTCCTAGTATGAAAAGCCAAGCTGGTTCCTTCTCTGATAGGTGACTAAGCTGGTAGATCCATAGATTTGCTGATAGAATTGTTAGACATGCTAAGGCATTTATGAATTCTATTATGATCACCTGTGTGTGACGCAAAATGGCGATATAGATGGGAGATCGATATCCTGCTCACTCACGCACTCATTTTTTTAAAAAATTTATTTATTTCTGCAGGGGATCAAACTCAGGGCCTTGTGCTTGCAAGGCAAGCGATCTAACCACTGAGCTAAATCCCCAACCTCTCATTTATTTGTTTTTATTCATAACAACTTCCTATCACCAGCGCTCTGCTACCTTCCGAGTGGTTGTCTGTAAAGTGCACTGAAACAGGCATTGGTGCAAACTGGAGGAGGTTCTTCCAGGCTGGCTGTCAGGGTCTGTTCATTTTTAGTCTTTTAAATTGTGGTCAGATATACATTATAAAATTTACCGTTTCAACCATTTTTAACTGTATAGTTCAGTAGCATTAAGTACATTCACATATTGTACAACCATCACCACTCTCCAAACAGTTTCCATCCACGCAACTGAAACTCCATACCCACTAAACAGTAGCCCCCCATTCCTCTCTCCTGCAGTCCCTGGTAACCTCTTTTCTACTTTTTCTTTCTACAACTTTGACTACTGTAGGTACTCCATATGAATGGGACCAGGCACTTTGTCTGGCTTATTTCGCTTAACATGAAGTTCTTCAGTATGTCAGAATTTCATTACTTTTAAAGACAGAATAATATTCTATTGTATGAAATACTGCATTTTGTTTATTCATCCATTCTTTGATGGATACTTGGGTTGAATACTGCTATGGATGTTAGTGTGCAAATATCTGAGTTCCTGCTTTTAATTCCCAAAAATATATCATAAGGTAATTATATCTTTAATTTTTTTGAGAAACCTCCATGCTGTTTTCCACAGCAGTTATAAAATTTTATGTCCACATTAGAAAGGCACAAGGGTTCCAGTTTCTCCACATCTTTGTTGCCTTCTGTTGTTTATTTTTGATAACAGCCATCCTCATGGGTATGAAGTAGCATTTTGTTACAATTTCGACAGGCTTTCTTTTGACTGGTCTCATTCAACACTTTTGTCAATGATTTACACAGAAACAAAGAATTGCTTTACTGATTTGTTGATGGAATCAGTTATATTTCAAATCTATGACAGAATTGGGAACCAAAATAAGGTCGATTATTTACACAGAGGTTAGGAACTATTGCATGTAGATGAATCTGGTCTGCTGCCTATTCCTGTAAATAAAGTTTTATTGGAACACAGCTACATCCATTTGTTTGTGGATGTCTATGGCTGCTTTGCTTTATAATGGAAGAAGTGATAATACAGATTTTATTGCCTACAAACTTACTTACTTGGCCCTTAACATACTACTTGGCCCTTTTCAGAAAAAAAAAATTCTGACTTCTGGGTTCTAGGAAAGAAACACAATTAATCAGAAAAGAAATTAATCTGTGTAAAGTATTTGCAGTAATTAAAAAAACAACAAGTATAGGGTGCTGTCATGGTGGGTGTGCTGAAGAAGACCACTGGCCTTGTGGGACTGGCTCTATATGAGACTCCACACAAGAGGCTAAGAATATTGTACACAAAGATTCTTGATGCTCTTGATCAAATCCCTAGAATTGCCACATAGAGAAATACACCAAACAGATTACAAATGAGAAGCTGGTTATGGTTAAAGTGGAACCAGATGTTAATAAATTAGAAGACCAACTTCAGCTTGGCCAAATAGAGGAAGTGATTCTTCAGGCTGAAAATGAACTAAGTCTGGCAAGGAAAACGATGCAGTGGAAGCTGTGGGAGCCATTAGTGGAAAAGCCTTCTGCCAACCAGTGGAAACGGCCAATATAATCATCATTTAAGTCTTTGATAGGTTGATGGAAAACTGATGTAATTGAATGTTCTGTTATATTAGCAACAATAACAACAACAACAAAAAACCAAGTATAGTAAAAAATTGGGGATCCGTGACTTTTCCCCATGTAAAAAAAAAGACATGGTGTTTTTTTTTTTTTTAACGGTAAGGTATGTATGATTCAATGTTGTGATGAATGAGAAAAATTGACTGTAATATGAGATCACACAACCTTGGCTGCATATTGGAATCACCTGGCAGCTTAAAGATATTGACATCATGCCAGGAAGAACAACAACTAAAAAGATTTATGAACACTAAATCAGCAATCAAGAAAATACCCTAGAATATCCTAGACAGAGATGACAAAGTCAAAAATCTAGATGGAATGATATATCAAACAAAGCTAATAGATATACAGAAAAGAAAAGAAAAACAAAGGAGTCATCAACAGAAAAAGAGCACAATGATAAGAATAAATCAATGCCTCTCAATAATAACTCTCAATGTTAATGCCCTCAACCCCCCAATTTAAAAACATAGATTGGCAAATTGGATCAAAAAATGAAACCCAACAGTCTGTTGCACACAAGAAACTCACCTAACCCAAAAAGATATTCAGGGACTAAAAATGAAAAATTAGAAAACAATATTTCATACACCAGGACCCCAAAACAAGCATGAGTAGCAATTTTACTCTCAGACAAAGTAAACTTCAAGCTAAAACTGATCAGAATGGACAAAGAAGGTCATTACATACTAGTTAAGGGGAAAATCCAACAAGAGGAGACAACACTTGTAAATACATATACAAATACTAAAGCACTTATTTTGATAAAACAAGCCCTGCTACCATAAAAGATCAAACCATTGTGCAATGAAATTATAAATCAATCACAGAAGAAACACCTTGAAACTTAATAACACCCTCCTGAATACCCAATAGGTCACAGAATAAATCAAAGAATAAATTACATAATTTCTAGAAGCAAATCACAATGCCAGTACAACACACTAGAACCTATGGGACACAATGAAAGCAGTCCTAAGAGGGAACATTATTGCAATCAATGCTCACACTAGAAAAAGAGAGCAAGCTCAAATAAATAACATAATAAAGAACTGAAGATACTCAAGAAACAACAGCAATCCAAGCCCAAACCAAAATTTTGGAGAGAAATCATAAAGATCAGACTTGAAATTAATGAAATTGAAACTAAAAAGAAAAATACAAAGAATGAATGAACCTAAGAACTGGTCCTTTGAAAGAATGAGCAAAATATGTAAACCCTTAGCCAAATTTACCAAAAGAAAGAGAAAAGATATCAATGCAATTAGAAATGAAAAAGGTGAAATCATAATAGACACCATCAAAATAAGGAAGACAGTAACTGCTATGGAAAATTGTATTCCAACAAATTGGAAAATCTTGACATAATGGACAGCTTCCTAGACTCATACAAATTACCAAGACCAAACCAAAAAGATTTACAAGTTTTGAATAATCCAAAAACAAGCAAAGAAGTAGAGGCAGTAATAAAAAGCCTACCAACTGAAAAAAGCCCAGATGGGTTCACCGCTGAATTTTATAAAATCTTTAAGGATGTTATATCACTAATATTCCTCAAACTCTTCAATGAAATTGAAAGGAATGGAGCACTTCCAAACTCATTTCTGGAAGCCAGCCACACTCTAATCCCAAAACCAGACAAAGCCCCAGCAACAACAGCAACAACAAAAACAAAACAAAACAAAACAACAAACTACATACCAATCTCCTGAATGAACACAGACACAAAAATCCTCAATAAGATATTGGCAAACAGAATGCAGCACATCATCAAAATGATTGCACATCATGACCACATAGGCTTCATCCCAGGGTTGCAAGGATGGTTCAACACATGCAAATCAATAAATGTAATACACCATATAAACAGAAGCAAAGACAAAATTCACACGATCATATGAATAGATGCAGAAAAGCTTTTGACAAAACCCAACACTCCTTCGGGATAAAAACCCTGAAGAAAAGAGGTATAGAATGACATGATCTGCATTCAATAAAAGCCATTTATGACAAACTAATGGCTGATATCATATTAAATGGGGGAAAATGAAAGCTTTCTCTCTAAAATCAGGAACAAGACAAGGATGCCCATTCTTCTGTTCAACATAGTACTTGACACATTAGAACAACTGGAGAAGAAAACAATAAACAGAGATATGTATAGGAAAGCAAGAAGTCAAAGTATCATTATTTGTAGATGACATGATAGCTACATGGAAAACCCAAAGGGTTCCACCAAAAAAACTCTTAGAATAACCAAATTCAGCAATGTAACAGGATACAAAACCAACACACAAAAATCAATAGCATTCATGTACACCAATAAAGAACTCACTGAGAAATGAATAGGAAAACAATACTGTTCAAAATCAAGAAACAATACCATTCAAAATCAAGAAAAATTAAATAGCTAGGAATTAACTTAAACAAGGAAGAGAAAGACCTCTGCAATGAAAAATGTAGTACTCAGCAAAAAGAGATTGAAAAGGACATCAGAAAATGGAAAGATACCTCCTGCTCCTGGATAGGTTGAGCCAATATTGTCAAAATGGCCATAAACTGACTTATAGATTCAATGCAATCCCAATCAAAATTCCAACACCATTACCCACAGAACTAGAGAAAACAATCCTAAGATGTATGTGGATGTTTATGGAACCAGAAGAGACCCAGAAGAGCAAAAACAATCCTGGGCATGAAGAGCAAAGCAGAAGGCATCACAGTACCTGACTTGAGTTTTACTGCAAAGCAAGTGTGATGAAAACATCATGGTATTGGCACAAAAACAGACAGGTGGATCAATGGAACAGAGTGGAGGCTGTAGAAACATTCCCTAGACACATTCAACTATTTGATCTTCAACAAAAGAGCTGAAACACACATGAGGGAAGATAGCCTATTTAACAAATGCTGCTGGGAAAACTGGCTATCTATATGCAGAAGATTGAAGGTGGACCCATATCTGTCCCCATATACTAAACCAAAATCAAAATGGTCAAAGATCTAAACATTAAAACAGAAATAAACCTACTGGAAGATAAAATAAGTAAAACTCTTGAAGTCATAGGTATAGGCAAGGCCTTTCTGCACAGAATACCAATTGTATAAGAAATCATAGCAAGAACCAACAAATGGGGTTATATCAAATTAAAAAGCTTCTACATAGCAAAGGAAACAATGGAGTGAAGACATAGCCTACAGAATGGGAAAAATTTTTGCTACCTCTTCCTCAGACAGAAGACTAATATCTAGAATATATAAAGAACTCAAAAATTAGAAACCAAAATAAAAGACCCAATCAAAAAAATGGGTAAATGCAATGAATAGACATTTCTCAAAAGAATAAGTACAAATGACAAACATATGAAAAAATGTTCAACATTTTTGGCCATTAGAGAAATGTAAATTAAAACAATACCAAGATTTCATTTTACACCAGACAGAATGACAATCATCAAGAAATCAAATAACAACAAATGCTGGCATGGCTGTAGTTAAAAAGGAATTCTTCTACATTGTTTGTACAAGTGTAAACTACTGCAACCATTATGGAAATCAATATGGAGTCTTCCAGAGAACTAAAAATAGAAATTGCATTTGACCCAGCTATGGCCTTTCTAGGTATCCTCCTCAAAGAGCTGAAGATATCATATTGCAGTTATTCATGCATAGAGCAGAACAATTCATAATTGCTAAACCTGTAAGCAGCCTGTATGTCCAACAATAGACGAATGAATAAAGAAAATGTGGTATCTATACATAATAGAATACTATGTGACTATAAAGAAGGATAAATTCAAGACATTTGTAGGAAAATGGATATGCCTGGAAAATATAATGTTAAAGTGAAATAGATACACAAGTTTAAATTCCATATGGTATTTCTTATTTGAGTAAGTCAAAGTGTAAATAAAGAGCAAAATAAATGATTGATAGAAAAAAACATGAGATAGATCTTTTGCAAATTGGAAGGGGTCCAAGAGATTAAGGGCAAGGGGCATGGGAATTGGAAGGGGCAGTAAAAAGATTTAAGATGTGCCATGTACATGTACCAAATACCCACAATGAATGTAAACATTGTAAATATTTAAAAATGAACTAAAAAAATAACAATCATATTGAAAATGGGGAAAGTGATTCTAGAGATGGAGGCAGGGAGGTTGAGGGGAGGGAGGGGGAATAAAAAAGAATCTGGATGGACTATGTACATGTATCTACTCCCAAAGATGAATGTAAACTTCATATATTGAAAACATGTACTAATAAACAAAATTTTTAAAATGATATTGGTGTCAAATTCTTGAGGAATGTGATATAAATGACGTTGAGTGTGGTCTGGGCATTGGGAGGTTTAAAAATCTCCCCAGGTGGTGTGACATCCCTATTCCATGTTCCCCACTTTAAGACATATAAGGACAAGTGTTTGAAGAGGAGTAAGAATTGTGAAGGAACAGAGATTCATTTTGATAAAAGGAACAATTATAGAAAATACAAATGTGAGGACTCTGGAGTATGGTATGAAGTTTGTAGCTGGCATTCAGCATTTGGGGTCTGTCTCATAGAAAAGGGTCACATTTCTGTGTGACAGGCCCCAAGAAGAATAGTGGGGAACAGGGAAGAGGTTACCAGTTTGTACTATTACTTTTTGATAACAGCACAGGGGCAAGCACTGTATCTTCTTCCAAGGGGACGCACCCTCCGTATCCCTGACAAGGAGGTCATGGAGCAGATCTGCTATGGTATAGGGAGCAGGAAAAGTCGTGTAATCTAGTCTAACAACAAGCACCAGCTGGGGCTTTCCTGTAGCAGGCTTTGTGCTAAAACATTGCATTATCTTACATAAGAGTTCACATGATTCCCACAGGGAGGGGCTATCATTTTTTCAGTTCATATTTGAGGAACCAGAGCCTCCAGGGCTTGTTCAGTCTTCTGTCTGGTGGCAGAGGTAGGAACCATAAGCTTGAAGATGGTCTTCCAGTCTGGGCCCCTTTTACACTAAGAAATACAATGTATAGTCAGGAATACAAATGAGGCTGTTTTGGCAATAAAGAGATTGTATTTAAAATCTTTAGCACTGACCCATGCAGGTGGGAAGTGCTGCATAAAGCAGTCATTTAGGAAGCTTCCTCCTTAGAATCTAGAAAGCCAGGGCTCTAGGGAAGGGAAGGGGTGATCTAGTCCACACGCCCTTTCAATTTATGAATAAGGAAACTGAGACGTCAGAGAGGGTCTGGAGATGTGTCCTGGATTACATATTTAATATCCAGAAAACAGCCCTCTTGCTCTAATGGCCTTAACCAAAAAGTTGTCCCCTTGCTCAAAACCTGTTGAGGACATCTCATTGCAGAGAAATGCTTTCAGAGCTGATTCAACATAAGTAGGAGGGAATCAGTTCCTTTGCTTAATTGACAAACGTTGACTTTGATTCAAAACAGCACAACTGGGCCTCTGAACTTGCCTCATACTCCAGACTTGACACTGAATGACTCACAACTGTACAAGAACTAAATCTATCCACAAAGAGTATGTCTTGCTATCATTGAGGGAGTCACCAAAAAAGGATTCTTTGATCCAAAATTACTTCAAAAGCAATTTTCAAAGCAATGCTACAAAAGATATGTTGAGCAATGTCAGCATCACTGACATAGGGCATGAGCCCAGGGAAACACCACAGGAGAATCCAGCTACTGGGAGATGGGTGCATTCTGGTCTACTTGCCACAGATAGCCACTAAGGAGTGTTCATGGTAGCTGCCACCAAAAGAGGAACTCCTCTGGGAAGAGGCTGCCAAGCTAGAGTAACATTCTCAGTGTCCCACTGTTGTCCACCCAGCCCAAGCCTCACATGGAGTTCGTCACCAGCATAATGGGTGAGTAGAGGGGATGTGAATCACTTCTAGGCAATTATGATTAGGGGATAGTTAAGCCTTCTCTATGTTAGCTCATTTGTCACCAGAGTTAGCTGAATGCAAATGACTCCTCTGCCCTGGGGAAGGGGCATAGAGGGAAAGAAGGAAAGAATCCGGGTCAAAATGGGTTTATCACTGAGGCTATAGTTTGGATCTGGAATACGCTCCAAAGGTCCACGTGTTAAAGGCTTGGGCCTTAGCTTGGTGCTACTGGAAGATGGCACCATCTTTAAGAGGTGGGGCCTGATGGAAGGAAGTTAGGTTATGGGGAATGTGCCCTTTAAGGGGATATTGAGACTCTGGCTCCTTCCTGTCTCTCTCTTTTGCTTCCCAGCTGCTATAAAGTAAGCAGGCTGCCTCCACCACAAACTCCAATCATGGTGCACTGTGCTGCCACAGGCTCAAAGCAACAGGGACAAGTGGCCATGGAATGAAACATCTGAAATTATGAGCCACAATAAACCCTTCCTACTTGTAAGTTGGTTATTGCAGATATTTTGTCAGAGACAGAGAACTGACTGACACACTTCACCTGAACAAGAAATACATTTTATTCCTTAATCCTTTGAACTATGAAAGTTTACCTGTTACAGCAGCTATTATAACCTTAAAACACCTGCGAAAATCAGATTTTATCAAAATATAAACATATAGATGCAGAACCTATCACAGCACCTATCACAGCACCTGATACATGGGAGGCACTCAATAAATGCATGTTAGTTGAATGAAAAACTGTCTACAGTAAATATTAATGGTATACTTAGTCAAAAAGAAGATAAAGAATGGTAATAAATAACCTTTTGGATGCAGAGAATGTTTAAGTACATGCTGGTTTTTCAGTTGCATTCAGGACTAAATGAGGGGAAATAGGTTGAAATTGTTATTAATAAACAACAAATTGTTGTAACAAATCAATCTACCAGGAAGCTCTTAAATCAGAGTCTCAGAACTCACAGCCTGAGAAACTAAAACTTTGTTACAAAACAAAGTGTGACTTGGTCCTTGGCACACATGGACTAGTCATAATAATAGGAAGCAGGGAGATAGCTCTTTCCCAGAATGGGAAGGGGATCAAGAAATGGAGGGAGAGGAGGGAGGGTAGTGACAGGGGATGAAAAAAGGGTATTAAGGTATGCTAAGGTGTGTGATGTACCAACACCACACAAGAAATATAAACGTTATGTACTGCAAACATGCAATAATAAAAAATAAAATATCTGTTAAAAAATAAAATACAGAGAATTCAAGCCTTGTTTATGTCTCAGGAATACTCTAAGGAGAATGTAAGTGCACCATTGTGTTTTCACTATAGAAAGGAAAAGAAAATGTGAGGAGTGTAAAATGAATCCCAAATGAGAGACAGGATGGATTAGGAGAAGCAGGCCAGAAAATGAACCTGGCCAAATACTGCTTTTCTGCCGCGATCAGGAGACACTGATGGTTGTGGATTTCATCATGCAAAGGAATTCTTTTGGTTTTGGGAGACCTGTAGCACCCGGCTTTGTAGAACTACCTAGACTCTGTGAGGGCTTTGTTGAACAAGGCACATACATCTCTCTCATCAAGTTCTCCCAGCCTAACCTTCATCTCAGAGTGGAATTCCTTAATATATCCATGGCAGATGGCCATCCAGCTCCTGCTTGGATGCTTCAGTGCTGGGAGGTTCAGGGCCCACAGGCCGCCCACTCACTGCCAAGCAGCTTTAACTGTACAGAATCCTTCTCCTAACTGAGCCAACAATCTGCCTCCTTGGAATGTGGGCCCATTGTTTCTACATTTATCTTCTGGTGTGAAGCATAATAAATCTCCTTGCTTTTTCCTTCTGGACAGAGGGTGGGAGGAAGTGTCATTAGACCCTCCCGAATGGAATGTTGGCCCAACATTTCCTTAGTTATTGGACCTCAAACAAGCTGCTGAAGCTCTCACTGCCTTTAAAGAGGGGCATTGATTTTCCTAAGTCTTTTGAAGGTTAAAATAAGTAAACATAAGGTAGATGGAACAGAGCCTAAAACTATTTATCCAACAGATGATAGCTACGATTATCATTAATTGCATTCAGCTCTCGGCACTCCACGAGTCTTCTCTGAGCTGAACGTCTCCATTTCCTTCAGCCTTCTCACCTGGCCTGGAGGCCAGCAGCCAGCCCATTCTGGTTGTCTCCCTTCGGATGCTTACCGGAAGACTTGACTTCTCCCCCTACTTGCACCATTTACTTTGGTCCTTGTCCTAAGGAGACCTGCAATGCAGGGAGACTTGAGGAGGAATGGGTACAGCTGGCTCCTGAAGCAGGAGTGAAAGGGTCATAACTTGGGGACTGGGTCATTCTAGCAGGAAAAAGGCTTTCGGGGTTTTCCAGGAAGGAGGCAGGGTTGAGACTTGGAGCCCAGAGCCGGCTACTTCAGGGTTGTGGCTTCCGGAGGGAGAGAGAGCTGAAGGGGAGATTTAAGCTTTTCTCCTGCAATGTCCAAGCCATATCCAAAGAGCAAGAACTAAGCCGGGATCGATGAAGTGATTTGTTCTACAAATGAGCAATCGTGAAGCTGGAAGTCACTTCTTATATCTTGTGTCCCTTGAGACTCTGAACTCAGTTGACGAGGTATAGGAGAGAGCCTTTTGCTGAATCAGGTTTATGCCTCCTTTTTGCAGCCACTCATATTGGTGAACTTATTTCTTTACTGAGCTTGTGGTCAATAAAACCTTTAGATTTTTTCATGAGAGCCATGTTTAACCGCATGCTTTGCATCTTGAACATGTACAGTTAACTTTGGAAATCAAATAGAGACATTTATATTAAAAGTTAGTATACAGCCTCACTACTTGTAAGTACTTAAAACGAAGCTATCATATTAGTAATATTAGTATTATCCTTGTCAGGTTTAATTCTCCTGGTTTCAGCAATCTGGCTTGCAGAAGTTATTTTGAGTATTAATTCTGTTAGACACACTCACACATACACTCACACAAATAACATCCCAGCCTGAAGTTAGGTACATGTGTGCTAAGTGTATTCCAGTAACTGTCCAGATTCTAGAAGCTGATAGAGTGTGCCGACTGGAGGGAAATCTACCGCTTGACTTCCCTCTTCTTTATAGAAATATATCCCTCATCAATGTCCAAAATTTTACAATGAGGAAATTTTCCCTGGGTTTAGCACTGTCTCTCTTTCTATTCTGGTTTAAAAATGCAAAGATCTAAGAAGGGACCACACACTAACCCCCTAGAAACTTAGACTCAATTAGTTGATGATCATGAGTACCCCAGACTGAGGATAGAAGCGGAAAGTAGAAGGAAGGATGTTGTGACATAATAAAAGATATGTATTTGGACTCTGCCCCTAGTTCCTGGCACAGAGCTCCTAAGACCTTAGTAATTTCCTGAGCAATAAGAGTGACACATGCATCTCTCATTTTAATATTTGGTCCTTGGTCCTGATTCCTAAAACAGAGTTTCTAATTCCTCAGGATTTCCAGGGACACAGTATAAAATCTTTGAGCCAGGGAAGTGACTCTTGGTGGTTCCTAGTTGGGAAATAATCACCAGAAAGACCACACCATGATTAGAAGCTTGTAACTTTCAGTCTCACCCCCCCCACTCATTCTCTGGGAATGGCTAAAGGGCTGGAGATTGAGTTAATAATTGATCTTGCCCAGTTGAAGAAGCTGCATAAAGACCCCTGACTGTGGAGTTCAGAGAGCTTTTGCATTGCTGGACACGAGAAAGCGTCAGGAGGGTGGACACCTGGAAGAGGCACGGAAGCTCCATGGTCCTCCCTGTACCTAGCCCCACACAACAAGGTTGGCTTTACTTAAATTGAGTCATTTTTTAAAACTGTATATTGGTAATCTACTAAGTAAATCTTTCCTTATGTTCTGTGAGCCAGTCTAGGAAATTATCAAACCTGAAGATGGAGTTCTGGGAACTTCTGATTTATAGCTGGTGGGTCAGAAGCACATATGACAATAGGGACTTGGGGTTGGCATCTCAAGTTGGGGCAGTTTTGTAGGATGGAGCCCTTGACCTGTGGGGTCGGCACTAATTTCAGGTAGATATGGCCAGAACTGAATTGGAAGACACCAAGTTAGTGTCCCCAAAGAGGTGGAGAATTGCTCAGAGTGGAATAAACTGCTACACGCATGTCAGAAGTGAAGTGTTCTGGAAGGACTTAGTATCATGGGTGACTGAGGAAGGAAAAACAGTGAATTTTTCCTAGACAGAGGCTACAAGGAGGCCAACTAGTAAGCAGAAGGGCAAATGGGCAGGTGCCAACTTCATTGATGTCCCACACTTCTCTTGGGAAGACACTTCTGTGAAGTCATGCAGTGTAGTGTATTGAGTGGTGGGTCCCTCAACGGATGCAGCCACATGCTGATTCCTGGAAGATGTGGATGTGACCTGGTTTGGGAAAACGATCTTTTCAGGTTAAGGATCCTGAGAGGAGATCATCCTGACTATCCAGTTGGGCAGTAAATCCATTGAAAAGTACTCTTATAAGAGAAAAACAGAGAGAGATTTAAGACACAGAAAAGAAGAGGACATATGCAGATGGATGTAGCGATGTAGACAAAAGCCAGGGAATGCCAAGAACCAGCTCCAAAAGCAGGAAATACCAGGAAGAATTATCCTCTAAAGCCTTCAGAGGATGCATAGCCTTGCTGACACCTTGATTTAGGACTTCTGACCTCCAGAACTGTAAGAGAACAAATTTCTTTTGCTGTTGAGTCACCAAGTTTGTTAATTTCTTACAGCAGGCATGGAAAGCTAATGGAGAAGGTATTTTCTTCCCAGGACTCCTTCTCAGAGTCTGAAGGACCTGCCCAGAAAAGGAAACCACCTGTAGCTTTCTGGCTGTCTCAGAGCCGTGATGGAATAGAAGGTGAGGCTTAGTAGGCAGTGGAAAAACCTGAACAGGTGATTAAGGAATTAATCTGTCACCTCAGATAATAATACTTCAGTGAGCAAGAAGCATCCAAGTTCATAACAGTCAAGGAGATGTGACAGACTCTGGGGCGTCACCGACAGGCCCAGCACCCACAAAAAGCCTGAGGGGTGGAAGCGTGCCTGGGTGACTGGAGCAGCCATCTTGGAGCTCAGTGAGATGGGAAGGAAGCTGCCGCACAGTACAGGACCAGGAATCACCCTGTGGACTAGGCTTTCCCATCTGCCTGGAAAGAGATAGTTGTTTATCTTTCAGGCCCACAGCTTCCTGAACTGGAAAAAATAATGATGTTCCAGCTCTGAGGATCCTGGTGTGGGCTAACTTACCCATGGCTGTAATACTTGTAACTTTTTTTCCAACGAAGTCCCTGGTGTGGTTTTTAATGGGATCGTAAATACGCAGAAACAACTCAGAGGAGTCCTTTTGAGCCTAAGTGTGAGTATTTCTTTGTATCACTCAAGGGGGCCTGGGTTATGCTGTAGAAATAGACAACCCCTATGTCTCAGTGGCTTAAAACAATAAAAGTTCGTATGGGCTGAACTGTGTCCCCCTCAAAGTTCATGTGTTAATGTCCTAAACCCTCAGTACATGGCCATATTGGAAGATAGAGTCTTTAAGAAGTAATTGGATTAAAATAAGGGACAGCCCTTATTCAGTATGCCTGATATCTTTGTAAGAAAAGAAAATGCGGGCACAGATAAACCTGGAGGAAGGTGATGTGGAGATAAAGGGAGAAAACGACTATCTACAAGCCCTGGAGAGTATCTGGATCCTTCTGTTCTAGTCCATAGAAGGAACCACAACTGCACACTGACGACATTTTGATCTCAAACTTCTAATCTCTGGAACTGTGAGAAAATAAGTTTCTGTTGTATATGTCACTCAGTCTGCAGTACTTAGTTACAGAATCCTGACAAAGTAACTGACTAGAATAAGGGTATAGATATTTTGTCATTTTGGGTCATTGCTTTCTCTCAGGTACCCAGAATTGGATTATGCCCTAGCAGTTCCATAACCCTGTCAAAGCCTAGACAGCTCCTATTCTGGAAAATATTGGAGTAGGTTGGTGGTCTTTTAGATGCAGCATGGTTAAAATCATCACTCAATCACTTGTGCCCTATTAGGGGCCCCGATATCTAATATTCTATTGACTCTCAAGAGGAAACAGTAATTGCCTATTAATTGTATTGCAGCTGGCACCAAATTAAGAGGGACAACACACACTCTGTATGTGGTGTGTGTGTGTGTGTGTGTGTGTGTATGTATTTGAAGGACTGGAAAACAAAAAATGCAGAATGGTTATTATGGTTTAAATATGAAGTGTCCCCCAAAGACTCGTGTATTGAAGGCTTGATCCCCAGTGTAGCAGTAGAGAGGTGATTTGATAAAAAATGTGCTAATTCCATCAGTGGATTAATCCATTGATGAGTTCACAACTGAATGGGTTAAGGGTGGGGCCAGTTGGAGGAAGTAGGTTACTGAAAGCCTGCCTTTGAAAGGTGTATCTTGTCTTCAGTTCTTTCTTCTCTCTCAGGCTCTTTCACATGCTCTTGTACTCCGGCTATCTCACCTTCTCTGCTTCCACAGCACCACAAAGGAGGAGCTCTCTTCCACCTGCTCTAGGTTCATGATGTTCCTGCCTCATCACAGGCATAAAGCAATGGACCAGCTGCCCGTGGACTGAAACCTCTGAAACCCTGAGCCAAAGTAATCATTTCCTCTTCTAAGCTGTTTTGCTGAACTATTTGGTCACAGTAACAAAAAGCTGACTAACACAATCACTTAGAAGAGTGAAAAATCAATAAGTAAAAGGTTAACAAAGAAAAGGCATTGAGTCATTTATTTGAATTATATGATTGATTCAGAATGAACTGAACACCACAAATAGATTTAAAGCCCAAAAGAAAGCCCTTTATCCACTACCATTGTGGTTTGTGTTTAGAGTTTAGAGTTGATCCAAATACAAACACAAAGTCAAACTGCCTACATAAGAATTAACTGTTAGTACAGAAAATGTGAGGATAAATCTAAAAAAATCCTTTGCATGGATGAAGCCCTTCTCACCCAAGTGGAGACACCAAAGCATTAGGAAACCTTCATTGGAGCTTACCATGTGCAAGGCACCCACAGAGAAGTTTCCAAAATAGCAACTCATTTTTGTGGCTGCCCTAAGAGATTCCTTCACGTTTATTAGTTGAGCTGCTATTTATCTTTCAATTAAAAGACCATGTAGGAGGAGATTCTGTATCAGGATTTTGTATCTTTAATCTCTTGTCGTTTGGCTTTTTCAAGAGCACCCAGAAACAAAACATGAACCCACATTCCCCTCTGCAATGTAGGTTCGTGCCTTGTTCCTTTTTCCCCTCTTTTTCCATTACTATTTAGGGGGCAGGTTTAGGGAACAGTTCTCCAGATTTCCCAAGCCAATTGGGCCTATTTAAGAGTTGTCCTGAGGTCTAAAAAATTATCCTTCTAGGATAGCCTATTTAACAAAAGGTGCTGGAAAAATTGGCTAACCACATGTCGAAAATTAAAACTAGATATATGTCTCTCACCATGTACTAAACTCCAATCAAAGTGGATCAAAGATCTAAACATTAAAACAGAAACATTAAATTTACTGGCGAATAGAATAGGAAGAACCCTCGAAGACATAGGGGTAGGAAAAAAATTCATGAACAGAACCCAGACTGCACGGGAAACAATACAAAGAATCAGTGCTTGGGACCACATGCTATTAAAAAGTTTTTGCACAGCAAAAGAAATCACCAATAGAGTAGGGCAAAAACCCACAGACTGGGAAAAAATTTTTGCTAGCTATCCACCAGACAAAGGTCTAACATCTAGAATATACAAAGAACTCAAAAAAATTAAACCTCCCAAATTTAAAGACCCAGTCCAAAAATGGGCAACTGAAATGAATAAACATTTCTCAGACGAAGAAATAAAAATGGCAAATAAATATATGAAGAAATGTTCAACATCACTAGTCATTCGAGAGATGCAAATCAAAACAACGTTAAGATTCCACCTCACTCCAGAAAGAACCGCGTATATGGAAAAATCAACCAATAACAAATGCTGGCGGGGCTGTGG
>PVJO010024164.1:0-27223 GCA_004026905.1 Hystrix cristata
GGAGGAGGAGGAGGAGGAGGAGGAGAGAGAGAGAGAGAGAGAGACTGGAGGAGTAGGGAAAAGGTAAGCCCTTCCAGGCCACACAACCAGTGACCTACCTCTTCTGACCAGATCCTACCTCCTAACAACAAATCAGCTATAAACTCACTGGTAGACTAATCCATTGATGGTTATGACACACTCATGATCCTATCACCTCCCAA
This sequence comes from Hystrix cristata, assembly GCA_004026905.1. Taxonomy (NCBI): domain Eukaryota; kingdom Metazoa; phylum Chordata; class Mammalia; order Rodentia; family Hystricidae; genus Hystrix; species Hystrix cristata. Next base: position 204 of record PVJO010024164.1, read on the forward strand.
AAGTACTACCTATCAGTACCCGAGGCTTAGGGTTGGAGGCATAACATTCTGCTCCTGGTTTCCCAAAGACTCATGAGCCTCCCTTTATACTAAATACATAAAATCCCTTTATACAACTCTGAGAGTTGCCAAAGTCCTAACAGTTTCAACATTGCTGGAAAGTCCAAGTCCAGAGTCTCTTCTGACATTTAAGGCAAACTCTTAGTGTGAACCTCTGTAAAAATCAAAAGAAATTTAAACACCACTGACATACAAAGGCACAAGGTAATCATGAGGGATCTTGTACATGCCCTCAAGCCATTTTCCTATTTTCCTGTTAGAAATATTTGGCTTATTTTTAATGCTAAAATAGGAAGACAGAAAGGAAAGTGACCCAAGCAAGACCAGAACCTAAAAGGGTTAACATTATATCCTGTAGTTCCATGTCCAGTACCTGGGGCAAACTGTGGTGAGATGTGAGCTCCAAAGGACTTCAGTGGCTCCACCCCTGTGGCACTGCAGGTGGCTGTAGCTCCCATGGCTTTTCTCTTAGGCCAGCTTTGCTCACTTCTTGTGGTTTTCCTCAGACAATCCATGTTTCTGGCTTCTCCAACCTTCTGGGGTCTCTACTGCACTTTTGGCCTCACTCTAACAGTGTCATGCGTTGTCCACTCTGAGCACACTGTTTGACTTCTTAGGTCTTCCTCTGAAACTTGTGTGGAGGCTTCCCTTACCCCACAACTCTTGCATTCTGCATGCCTCTAAAACCAGCACCTTGTGGATGATGCCAAGGTGTGGCCCTAGCTGGAGCAGCAACCAGGCTCCTTTGCATCTTACCAGTGTTTGCAGAGGTCTCTGAGTGCCTGGGACTTTTTGTCTCTGTTTCTCAATGTAGAGGTGGCTAAACGCTCCCAACAGAACTTGTTTTAGTTACTTTTCTCATTGCCGAGACAAAACACCTGGTGCCCACAGTTAAAAGAGGAAAGATTTATTTGGCTCATGGTTCATAGACGTTTCAGTCTGTAGTTGGCTGGCTCCGAGACAGGGTGGCATGGCATAGGCACATCACAGAGGAGAAACTGTCCATGGCAAAGCAGGGCAGGCAGAAGGCAGCAAGCAGCAAGCAAGTGACAAGCAATGAGACATGACCACAACTCTTTCTGTCCCTTATACCTTATCTGGGCTACCTGCCCTTAAAGCAGGTACACTCACACCCTTAATCCTAGCATTGCACTGTGAATCAATCCCAGCATAGTGTTATTGATCCCAGTAGCACACACCCTACATCCAGCCACTTCTGAGAAGCTCCACCGAAGACTGAATGAAGCTTTGGGGGACATCTAGATGCAAGCCATGGTAGTATCCATGCCAAAGTCTCAACAGTAGACTGCCTTGAAATTTTTTCCACCAGTTTTATTAGTCTGCTCCACCATCTATTAGCCCTTAATCGCAGTCTCCTGCAAAGTCTCAGGACACGTGCAAAATGTAGACAAATTTCCTTCCAGAGCATAACACCCATGTCCTAGGGTCTAACTGCCAATGGAGTCTTTGTTCTCAACTGAAACCTTCTAAGCCTAGTTTTCCCTATCTGCATTTCTATGAGCATTCTGGTCTTCTTGGCTCTGACCAGAATCTCCCATCAAGCCTTGGTTATAGCATTTTGGGGCTACTTCTCCAAATCTTTTCAAACTCCTCCCACAAACCAGTTTGAAAGGTTTCTGAACTACATGGTCAGGGTGTGTCATGACAACAACCCATCTCTGGTACCAAAATCTGTACCAGTTAGTGTTGGTTAACTAGAGGAATGGACACACACGCACACACACACACATAGAATCTTTTGCAACATAGGGTTACAATGGTCCCCTATAGATTCAGGGGTGGAAGAAGGATAAAGGGCCATCTGCACGCTGGAGGACTAGAGGATCTAGTTGAAAGTAAAAAACCTGGAATTCACTGCAAAGTCTGATGCAAATACCTGTTAGAAAAGCCCTTTGGTCTGTGTTGAAAGACTGAAGAATCTGTGTTGGAAGCTCGAATGATCTGGAGATGAATATCCAAAGGTGACGGTGAAGGTCAGAGATCCTCTGAAGAAGTAAAAAGGCAGAATTTCTTACATCCCTTTTTATTCCATCCAGACTACAAGCCTGTTTGTTGGTGCCACCCATGTCCAGGATGAACCTTCCCCCTTCAATTTTTGGCTTACAAGTCTATTATCCAGACGCACCCAGAACTGTGCTCCACTAATCCACTAGGATTTCTTATTCAATTTGACACCACGATTAACTATCATAACCATCTTTGTTGTATCTCAAGGACAAAAACCACGTGATCATCTCAATAGATACAGAAAAGACATTTGACAAAGCCCAAAGTCCATTCATGATAAAAACTCTAAAGAAAATTGGAATAGAAGGTCCTTATCTCAATCTGACAAAAACCATCTATGACAAACCAACATCTAACATCATACTCTTGCACTCTAAAATCCAGAACAAGACAAAGATTTCCACTATCACCACTCCTGTTCAATATATTTCTGCAAACACTAGCCAGACCAGTTAGACAAGAGAAATAAACAAGAGAACTATGGATAGGAAAGGAAGAAGTTAAAATAACATTGTTTGCTGATAACATGATACTCTACAAAGACAATCCCAAAACTCTATCCTAGATTTAATAACCAAATTTGGTAGCATAGCAAGATACAAAGTCAACATTAAAAAAATCAGTAGCATTCCTGTATACAAATAACAAAGTCACTGAAAGAGAAATTGAGGAAACAGCACCTTTCACAATAGCATTAAGAAAAAGGAAATACTTAGGAATCAACCTAATGAAGGAAGTGAAAGATCTATACAATGAAAACTATAGTGTTCTTAAAGAGGAGATCAAAGAGGATATCAGAAAATAGGAAGATATCACCTGTTCTTGGATGGGCAGAACCAATACAGTATAGTGAAAATGGCTGTACTTCCAAAACTGTTACACAGTTAATGTAATCTCAATCAAAATACCAATACCATACATCGCAGAACTAGAGAAAGCAATCCTAAAATTCATATGGAACCAGAAGAGACCTAGAATAGCAAAAGCAATTCTGGGCAACTAGGGCAAGTTGAGGGGCATCACAATATCTGATTTGAAGTTATACTACAAAGCTATGGTGATAAAAACAACAAGGTACGGGTAAAAAAAAAGAAAGAAAGAAAGAAAGAAAAGAAAAGAAGAAGACTCAAGGATCCATGGAACAGAGTAGAAGATGCAGAAACAACCCCAAGCACACTCAATTACCTTATCTTTGGCAAAGGGGCCAAACACCTTCACTGAAAGAAAGAAGCCTCTTTAATAAATGGTGCAGGAAACACTGGCTTTCCACATGCTGAAGATTAAACCCAGACCTATATCTCTCATCATGCACTAAACTAAAATTGAAATGGATCAAAGATCTAAATATTAAAACAGAAAACTTTAATCTGCTGGAAGATAGACTGGGTAAAATTCTTGAAGACATGGGTGTAAGCAAAGACTTTATGAACAGAACCCACATTGCTCAGGAAATACTACAAAGAATCAACTACTTGGATCACATCAAATTAAAAGGTTTTGCACATCAAAAGAAATCAACGGAGTGAAGAGATAACCCGTAGAAAGGGGAAAAAATTTTACCAGCTACTTCTCAGACAAGGCACTAATATCTACAATATAGAAAGAACTCAAAAAATTAGACTCCCCAAATGTAACGACACAATCAGAAAATGGGCATTTGAAATGAATAGATACTTCTCAGATGAAGAAGTACAAACAGCAAATAAATACATGGAAAACGTTCCACATCACTGGTCATTCAAGACATGCAAATTAAAACAACACCAAGATTCCATCTCATTCCAGAAAGAATGGCCATCATCAAGAAATCAACCCATAACAAATGCTGGTGAAGCTGTGGGGAAAAAGGAACCCTTCTCCCTGTTGGTGGGAGTGTAAGCTGGTACAACCACTATGGAAATTAGTATGAAGATTCCTCAAAAAACTAAAACTGAATGTTTCATTTGACTCAGTTATTCTCCTCCTAGGTATCTTCCCAAAAGAGTTAAAAGCATCATACCACACTGATAAATACACACCCGTGTTTACAGCAGCACAATTTTTTTTTTTTAGCAGCACAATTTATAATAGCTAAATCTTGGAAACAACCCATATGCCCATCAGCAGATGACTGGATAAAGAAAATGTGGTTTTTAGATACAATGGACTGCTCTGCTATAAAGAAGGATAAACTTGAGACATTTTAAAGTAAATGGATGCATCTAGAGACCATAATTTTAAGTGAAATAAATCAGACACATAGTTTAAATATCACATTGCTTCTCTTGTGTGAGAAATCCCAAGGGTAAATAAGGGGCAAATTGGAGAATAGATATTGGGAAGTAGGAAGAAGGTGGTCAAATGAGGAGGGGAACAAGGAATGGGGGAGGGGAGGGAAGGGAGGGAAAAGGGATTAAAAAAGAGAATAGAAGAAAAAAATGGAAACAAAGATTTTGTAAATGGGAAAAGGAAGAAGGGTTGAAGGGAGGGGGGGATGGGGAAAAATCTTGGTATGTGGTATCTTCACTTTCATTTGTTTCAAGAAATCTTTAAATTTCCCTTTTGAGTTCTTCATTGATTCACTGGTCATTCAAGAGAATGTTGTTTAATTTCTGTGTATTGGTATAGTTTCTAAAGTTCTTGTTAATGTCAGGTTTTTTGATTTTCCTCAGAGAAGACAGAGAAGATATATGCTATGATTTCAAATTTTTTGAATTTGCTGAGTCATAGTTTGTGGGCTAAAATACAGTCTAACTTGAAAAATGTTCCATATGCTTACAAGAAGAATGTGTGGTCTGCAATTGTTGGGCAAAATTTTATGTAAATGTCTGTTAGAGCCATTTGGTCATATTACATGAAATAGACAGAAAACAAAACAAAACAAAACAAACAATAGATTTAACTCTATTGTTTCCTTGTTGACTTTTTGTCTGGATGAGCTGCCCATTGGTGAAAGTGGGATGATGAAGTGTCCAATTCTTATTTTATTGAAGTCTGTTTCTCCTTTTAGATCTAAAAATATTTGCTTTGTGTAATTGACTATTCTTCCACTGGGTACATGTATACACAATTATATCCCCTTGTTGAATTGATCAATTTATCATTGTGTTTTGACAGCCTTGCTTCTTTTTGCATTTTTTTGAAGTAAAGATTATTTTATCTGATGCAAGCATAGGTACTCCCACTTGCTTTCCATTTACATGGTGTATCTTTTTTCATCTCCTCACTTTCAATCTCTGTTTACTGATAATGGGAGTTTCCTGAGGAGAATGTATCACTGGGCCTTTTGTTTTTATTCAGCCAGTCTATATCTTTAAAATGAGCAACTGAATCGGCTCACATTCAAGGCTACTATTGATATGAAAAAGCATATTCTTGTCATTCTGTTAATTTTTTCTGGTCTTTTTGTATATCCTTTGTTCCTTTCTTCCTATGGTTTATGGTTTACTCATCTTTGTGGTTTGATGGTTTTCTGTATTGATAGGGTTCTAGTCTCTGTCTCTTTTGTGTATCTGCTCTGCTACTGAGTTTTTTGCTTTGGATGTTTTTATGGCCGTAGTTATTATTCTGTCACATCTAGTGCAGGTCTCCCTTAAGAAATTCTTGTCAGGAAGTGTCAGGCATGGTACCATGTGCCTGTAGCTCCAGCACTTAGGTACTGAGGCAGGAAGATCATTTAAGGCTAGCCTCTGCTGGATAGTGAGTCCCTGCTATTAAAAGAAAGAAAGAAAGAAAGAAAGAAAGAAAGAAAGAAAGAAAGAAAGAAAGAAAGAGAAAAAGAAAAAGAAAAGAAAAAATATTTCTCATAGGACTAATCTATTGGTGATTAATTCCCTCAGTTTTTTCTTTTTTTTTTCTTTTTTTTTTTTTATTTTTTATTTTTACCAAGAACATGTAATGGTACATTGTATACATAATGATCATAATAAACATGGTTATTTTGTACCTGTACATGATACATCTTGGTTTCCCCCCTCTTCCCCCCTTCCCCTCCCCTCCCTTCCATTCACCCACCCTTCCTATTTGCAACAAGTGTAGTTACTAGTTTTTTTCTTTTAATGACTATTTCTATTTCATTTTGAAGGATAGATTTTATGGATATAATATTGGGCTTGCTTGGCCTTTTATTTCCTTTCAGGACTTTGAATATGTCACCTATTCTGTTCTGGTCTTTAAGGTTTCTGTTGAGAAGTCTAATAGTCTGCTATTGGTCTAATGGAGATTCTTTTACATGGAATTTGACGCATTTCTTTTCTTGTTTTTAGAAATCTCTGTCCTCTACTTTTGACAGACTATTGTATGCTTCAAAAAGGATCTTTGTTATTGTTGTTGAATCTGTTTGGGGTCCTTTGAGATTCCTGGATCTGGATATCTGTATCTTTTCCAAGATATTGAAATTTTTTAATAATTTTTTGAGTAGGTTTTCTATGCCTTTTTGCTTCTCTTCTCCTTCTCAAATGCCCGTCATACAAAAAACTTGCTTGCTTATACTTCATGTAAGTTTCATTGACTTTCTTTATTCTCGCCATTTTTTCTTTTCTTTTCATTGGCTAAATTACTGTAAAAGACCTCTCTTCTTCAAGCTCAGAAATGATTTCTTCTGCCTGCTCCTTTCTGTTGTTGTGGTTGCCAACTGTATTCTTATGTCATTTATTGAGTTTTTAGCTCCAAGATTTCTGGTTAGATCTTTTATGGTCTCTGTCTCTTTTCTCAATTTCTCATTCATGTCATGAATTCTCTTCCTATTTCATTGAAAAGCCTGCCTGTATTTGTTTATATCAAGACATTTCTTTATAATTACCATTTTGAATTCTTTTTTAGGCAATTCATCAATTTTCTTTGACATCTGCTGGTAGAGGGGTATTTCATTCTTTTGGAGGTATCTTAGTTACTTTTCTCTTGTTACTGAGACAAAATACTCGAAGGGGAGTATTAAAGGGGAAAGATTTATTTAGCTTACAGTTTGTAAAGGTTTCAGTCCGCAGTCAGCTGGGTCCGAGGCAGGGTGGCATGGCAGGCAGGCAGAAGGCAGCCAGGTAAGCAAGGGATGCAAACAAAGGGGTAAGGGAGCCTCTTTCTATCCCTTATATCTTATTCAGGCTGCCAGGATTAGGGCGATGCCAAACCAATCAGTGGATTGATTTAGTAATCACACACCCTTAGTCCCAGCATCACACACTCTAGATTCAGCTACCTCTGAAAAAGCCCATCTATGACCTCATGAGGCTTTGGGGAACATCTAGACACAGACCATGACAGGAAGCATCATGTTACCTTAATTTTTTCATGCTTCAAGGGTGTCTACATTGGTATTTGTGCATCTGATGGGTCAGTTGCTCCTACCAATTTTCTGGCATGGCTTTCATAGTGAAAACACTTCTCCCAGTGATGTGTCACAGGATGTTAGTTGGTTAGACTGTGTCGGGTTGGCTCCAGGTAGGTACTTTAGTGTCTGTGTAGCTTCTTTGCCTATACTCAATGTTGGTGATGTCTGCAGGAGTCTTGGGGCCTAGGCTGTAGGACTGTGATACTGACCACCAGCTAGGATGTAGCACTCATAGGAAAGATGAGCTCACTAGCAGCTCTGAGTGCTCTGTGGAACGGGACATCTGTTGGCTTCCATGGATGATATGAGGACAGGCCAGCCCAGTGGGCCCAGGTGAGTGCCCCCCATAGCATGCTCATAGTGGGATGAGGTGTCTGTCAGTGTCTGAGGGCTGCACCCAGACGAGGCACCTGTAAGTGACTGAAAGCCATGGATGATTTTGTAGGATCTGAAAGGGCAAATCTGCTCAAAGAAGGCTTCCCATTCCTCAAGACCTCAAGAGGCTGATCTGAGATGGTCTTCTCAACTGATTCTTAGAGGCTGCAGGAGGGTGGGTAGGGGTATCTGGATGTTTCTCAGGGCTTTTGTGTGCCAAGCTGCTCAGGGATGGTGGTCCTTATGGGCCGAGCCACGCAGAGATGACTATTTTCAGGGCTAAGGGTGGGTGGGTGAGGTCCCCTTGCTGCTTTCTGGGCAGGAGGAAGAGGATATATACAGGCTGAGCTGCTCCAGGTAATCTTCCAAGATGCTTCCCAGGGCTGTGGAAAGGTGAGCAGGGTCACCTGGCTATTTCACAGGGTTGAGCTGGCCAAACTAATAGGGTCAGCTGCTTTGAAGTGCCTCAGGTGGGCAGAGTCACAAGATGGAACTCTACAGCAGGCGCCAGGGTGGAGGAGATGACAAGACGGGCTGGGCTCTTTTTTCAGGGCAGTGTAACCCATGGAAACTGACAGCCAGCTAATCCTGGCTCAGCGTCTGCAAGGGTGCCAACTTCTCTAACAAAAAATGCCTCAGGGAAGTATCTGTGACGTGAGTGGGGACTACTGAGGCTTCTTGTTTACCTTTTCTACTAATGAAGAAAAACTAACGCCCCTCTTGGCTCAGGGATGGTTTTGACAGAGTAGATTTTGTTGCATTTTTTTGCTTCTTTATAAGGTTATCATATGCTCTGCAATGGCTTTTCCATATCCACACTTCACTCTAGCACTCTGCCTCAAATGTGCTAGTGAAGTGGCTGTTATTTTTCCTTGTCTTGGAGGGAAGCATGCCAGGGACCTCTAATCACCCATCTTGTTGACATCACTTCCCTAGTTGAAGTGTTAAAGTTAGATTACAATGAGCTAAGTATGCATATTTTAATTTTTAAAGTCACCACTAAAAGAAAAGGAAGAGATAAAATATAATCAATATTTGCTCTATCACAAATAATTCAGTAAAAGAACAAAATATATAAGAGAAATAGAAAGAAAGAGAGAGATGGTAGCCTTAACTCAAACCATACCAATAATTACAAAAAATATAAATGGACTAAATTATTCAATTAAAACACCACTGTTGTCAAATTTGTTAAAATTTTTTAATCAAAAGACCTCAATTATATACAGTTTACAAGATTCACATGTGGGATATAAAGACTGGCAGGTTGAACAAATAAAAGGACAAAAATAAAAAGTCTCTGATAAGTTGAAAGCATCAAAGGACAGAATTACCATACCAAGAATAACAAAAAAAGCTAGTGTAGCTAAACTGACATCAGGAAAAGTAGACTTTATGATAGGAATATAAGGATAAAAGGAATAGTTCAACTGAAAGACACGACAATACTAAATTCTTATTCATGTCATAACATGGTTTCAAAATACATTAAAACATGAATTCATGAATTGCTGTATTACTATTTGAACTCAATGAATGCTGTATTACTGTATTTTTTTTGAGGAAACTGGCTATATTAGTGTGATTATGATTGTTATCTTCATCACAGGTTTTCTACAGTCTCTGCTGCCCCCCTGGCCAAAACAGATACTTGGCCAAAAGATGTGGGCATCCTTGAGCTGGAGGTCTACTTCCCAGCCCAATATGTGGACCAAACTGACCTGGAGAAGTACAACAACGTGGAAGCGGGGAAGTATACAGTAGGCTTGGGTCAGACCCAAATGGGTTTCTGCTCAGTGCAGGAGGACATCAACTCCCTGTGCCTGACAGTAGTACAACGGCTGATGGAGCGCACACAGCTCCCGTGGGACTCTGTGGGCCGACTGGAAGTGGGCACTGAGACCATCATCGACAAGTCCAAGGCTGTTAAGACAGTGCTCATGGAACTCTTCCAGGATTCGGGCAACACTGACATTGAGGGCATAGACACCACCAATGCATGCTATGGCGGCACTGCTTCCCTCTTCAATGCTGCCAACTGGATGGAGTCCAGCTACTGGGATGGTACGTACTGCCAGTGGCATTACTCTAAAGTGCTTGGGTCGGAGGCTGAATCCTAAAAGTTTTGCTTCTCGGTTTCCCAGGGTTTTGCCTGTCTGCTTCGCAGGGCTGGTAAAATGATTGAATAAAATAATCCACAGGATGTAAAAGACAGTAATTTGGCTGTCAAGGTGCTCTATACTTACTAAATTCGAATCTAAGTGCACACCTGTAATCCCAGCTACTTGGGAGCATGAGCAATAAGGTGGCAAGTTTGAACCCAACCTCGGCAACTTAGTGAGACCCTGTTTCAAAATGAACATTAAAAAGGGCCAACATTAAACATTAAAACTAAACATTAAAAAGGTAGCTTAGTGATAGAGTGCTCCTGAGTTCTATCCTCAATACAGGGCAGGGTGGGAGAGGCCTAGGACTGAAAACCATGGAAACCGTAGTAAACATTAATTATAAAATTAACCATAAAGTTTAATGTTGCCAGAGACCTTAGAGATTTCCTAATATTCTTTGCTTTAAAAAGAAAAAAAAGAGGGCAAGAGAACTTTCACGGTTTATCTCTAGTTGCATAGCAAGACAGTGACCCCAAAAGCCCATTCATAGCTATCATTTGCCTCATACATAGCGAGGTCCCTGGTATGGTGGTTTAGTGTTCCGCCTCTGGGGCCAGATAAGCTGGACTCGATTGCTCTACATAGCTTTCATTGTTAGTGATCCCTTTAACGTGGGATGTACCAGTCTGTATGTCATCAAATTTGTCCTTATAGTGCTTCTCCGACGTGGTATTTGTATTATCTTTAGCAGCCCCTTCCACCATTACTACCACCAATTTGTTCAACCAAGTGTTTCGTTAGAGAGTAGAAATGAACAAGGGACATCTACCAGTCTTTAACCAGAAACCAGAGAGACTGTTCTTAGGAGCACTGTCAACTCTAATTATGTTGCTTCAAGTGAGTAGATTCTGCTCAGTGGCTGTGTATTCCCAAAGACAAATCCTGCAAGTGCATGTTTCTTTAATATGACCAACTTTGTTAAGGTAGATGCTGTGTGCTTAGTTCTTGGTAGAAAAGTAAAAATAAAAAGCAATTTATTGAAATGTGGATTTTTAGTACATAACACACACATGGTATATGTGTGTATATTGTGTGCGTGTATATATATATAAAATATATATACCATACATATCACATATATATACCATATATATCTCATATATATACCATATATATTATATATATAAACCATATGTATATGTATAAGCTTAAGCATGGGACTGTCTGGGAGTCCTCATGTTTTATTGTCTTTTTAAAAATAAAAGTTATTCAAGCTTATAGTTGGGAATAAAAACTTATGCATACACTAAAGGATGTAAAGTGAAGAAAAAAAAAATCTGCTTTTCATACCCCATTACCACTTCCCAGTATTAACACTAACAATTTCCACGTATTTTTCCCAAGTTTTTCTATGTACCTGCAAGCATACATATATCTATTTAGTTGTAAATATTGTATATATTATTCTTCATCTCTGATATTTTAGAGAACATCCTACATCACTATATATAATGTTCATATCATTCTTTTTAAAACCACATAATATTTTATTGATTGATATGTCAATTTAGTTAGTTGCATATTGGTCGATATTTAGACTGTCATATTTTTTGCAGTTAGAAATTACATTTGAGTGAATATTTTACAATAGCTTTGCATGCTTGTGGCAATGGGCTGTAAATACAGTATCCCAGGAGTGGAATTGCAGGAATGTTGATTTAAATACTTAATAATTTGTGCCAAATTGCCTCCAAAATGTTGCACTAAATGTGGTGTTCCAACAAAAGGTATTATCAAGTCTTCTAATCTTTGTCAGTTTAGTAAGTACAATAATAATGTTTTGGTTTGCCTTTCCTTTATTACAAGAAAGCTTGAATTTTTTTATGATGTCTATTGGCCATTTTTCTCTTACATAGCTGGCACTTCAGACTTTTAGAAATGAAAGGAGATAGGTTTTGGTTGGCTATAAGTACAGTAAATATGTCCCAGTTTTTCTCTTGATCTTGTTTCTCATAGAAAGTTTTGATTTTTAGATAGTCAAATTTATAGATATTTTTCTAAATGGCTGCTAAGTACTTTTCTATGGTATCTAAATTTCTTTTAAATGTAAGTGAAAAAATATATATGCTTATATACACAGATATATACACACAAAAGTATTATTTATCCCACAATTATAAACATACACAGATACACACATGCACACACATCGATGGGAGTGGGGAAAACAATACTTTTTGTTGTAGTTGTTGTAATTCTCTCTCTCTCTCTTTTTTTTTTTTTTTTTTTTTTTTTGGTGCTGGAGATCGAACTCAGGGCATTGTGCTTGCTAGGCAAGCACTCTAACCACTGAGCTAAATCCCCAGCCCCGTGGTGGTTATAATTCTTAAGACAAGTTCCTTGGAGTTCAATGGACTTGGGTTGGGGTCCTGATTCTGAATCTTTATCCTGTAGTTTGGGGCAAGTGACTTAAGTTCTTTGTGGCTCAGTTTCTTCAACTGAGAAGAAAGAATAACTCTATCTGCTATGGAAGCTTCTTGGGAGGATTAAATCACATGAAAGTTGGCTCCCAACACAGGGCTGTGGGCAGATGGTGGGCTTTCTCCCAGGCCAGATAGAATACACAGCTTGCTGCTGTTTATCTCCCCAGGCTCAAGTTTTAAGGACAGTACTTCAATCAGTAAGTGAATAATAAGACAATTATTTATTAGTAGCCCATAAGAGAGTTAGTTATTACTAATCATTTATATTAAAGGTGGGTACTGAACATAAACGTTTTCACAATGAAATGATACCAGGCAGTTCAAGGCACGCGACTCAGAGTCCAGCCAGAACTGACTTGGAATCACAAATTCCGTATTCACTTCATATGTGACCTTCAACAAGTCACTTACTCTTTCCGGATGTCAGTGGCTTCATCGATGAATGTAGATGTTAACTACCTAATTGCACTCTTTTAAGGATTGTCTAAGGACAGGTAGATTTGGCTCCTGTTTAAAATGTTGATTTCCTTCTCTAGTCCTCGTCTTTCCTTGATTCAGAAGATACTCAGGATCATGGAGTGCTATAAGGTGACGGGCAAAAACAAGTGCCAATTAACAAATTTTTATTGAATTCAGAAATTAAATTCTGAGTAAACGAACATTTTGCAACTAGAATGTGAGGACACTTTACATTTCAAATGCATGTGAGTTTCACTAGAGGGTAAGCTCCACAGGACAAGGATTTTTGTTCACTACTTCTAGTCCCTAAAATTGTGCCTGGCACCCAGCAGGGAATCAGTGAACTCTGAATTTGGTGGTGAGGACAATGATTTCTTGTCTGTCTTTGCAGGTCGCTACGCACTGGTGGTCTGTGGAGACATCGCAGTGTACCCCGACGGTAATGTGCGCCCCACGGGTGGTGCTGGAGCTGTGGCCATGCTGATTGGGCCTAACGCTCCTCTAGCCCTGGAGCAAGGTTTGTAGTAAACTATGATCATGAGGCTGTGGGCAGCATTATCAAGCACATAGATCTGCATCCCATGTTGGCATATTCAACGAATGAACAAACAAATCAAGCCAGGCACCGTGGCATGTGCCTGTAGTCCCAGCACTTGTTAGGCTGAGGCAGGAGGATTGCCATGAGTCCCAGGCCAGTATGGGCTACACAGTGAGTTCTAGGCCAGCATGGAATACATACCAAGACATATCTCAAAACAAAACAAAACAAAACAACCAAATTATCATGGTGTACTCAGTCTGGGTTTGAGGGTGCTATCACTCGCCTCCCAAAGTGTGGTCTGTTGAGCAGAAGGTGAGTAGGGAGGAAGGAGAGAGGGAGTCAGTGAGGGTTCCTTACTGGAATAACGGTGCATGGAATGAGTGGTGTAGATACGAAAAGGAAACTGAGGTAAGTAAACTGGCAACTGATGCTGAAATAAACCCAGTACAAAGTGAGTCTTTCTCTTGAGAAGTTCAGCTTCTGTTCCAGATTTTGCTAAGCCCACATGAGTGTGGAAAGGGAAATATAAACCTCAATTATGTAATGCTAATGGTCTATTCAGCTCCTTTCAGACAGGTGAGAGGTGAGGAGTAGGCTCTGGTTTGGGCATCCGAGACAGGTGAAAACCGGAAGCTCCTTATGTGGGTCTCCTGTCCCTTCTGCCAGAGGTGGGTTGCATTCTGGAGTCCCTAACACCCTCTGTGTGCCTTTCCAGGACTTAGGGGAACCCACATGGAGAATGCCTATGACTTCTACAAACCGAATTTGGCCTCTGAGTACCCACTGGTGGACGGCAAGCTCTCCATCCAGTGTTACTTACGGGCCTTGGACAAATGCTACACATCATACCGTCGGAAAATCCAGAATCAGTGGAAGCAAGGTATAGGATCTGGAGGGCGAACAGTGGGGCTCTACTTACATGCCAAGAATCTGTACCTCAAGTTTAAGATGTGGTCTCTTTCCTACCTCCCTGAAAACGACATCAAGAAAATTATTTCATATCCCCTTCTTCCCTGGGTTGAGGCTAAAATCCATTTCAACTTCACTTAAATTCAAGTATAAAATTGCCTATCATGTGAGCTAACTAAATAAATAAACATTGCAGGGGCAAAGCCACCAGTGTGAAACCTGTAGGTTTCCTCACCTGGAGTGACACTGTTGTGAGGCAGAGTGACCACATCCTACTGGGGCCAGAATTTGTTTCTGTTTAAGTCAGACACAGTTTGACTCTTGGTTTGTCTGACTGATATTGAAAAGTCTTATGTATGGTTTCTGAATACAGAAGTATGTAATTCTCTCTGGCTGGTGGTGTTAGAGGTTGATTTTTTTTCACCTTTAGTTTCTGAATTTCCCTGCTACAAAAGAGGTGCAACTTTCGTAATCAGAAAGAGGTAAAGAAATACTATTTTTAAGATACAGAGAAATGCCTTTAAAAAGTATCCCTACCAGCTTAGCCATCTTGGTGTAGTTGGGCATTGGCAAAAGCCAGGTTTTGGTTGTGAGAAAAGACGTGTGCCAAAGCGTCCGTCGAATCATGGAAACTGTGGAGTGGCCCTTTCTAACTGTCCTGGGCGGGGTGTGGCCTCCCAGAGGTGACCCCCGTGGCTAAGGAGGCAGCTTAGGCCTCGCTGGCTCTGCTCATCCCCTGGAAGACTGCTGTTGGCTGACTGCTCTCACTTCTTCTGAATTCTAAGGCATTTGAACTTAGTTCCTGACTTCACATGGAGTTTGTGTGGATGCGTCTTTGAGTCACAGCACTAAATATAAACTTCCAAAAGGCAGAAGTTTCACTACTTTCCTCTTCAAAGCTGATTGTTTTTAAATTGAGTGACCTTGAACACATGACTCAATTCAATATTTTGGAGACTCTGTTTCCCCTCTGGAAAAGTGAGAAAATGATAGAACACAAAGTTAATTGGGAGATTATCTTAGTCGCTTTCTTGTTGCTGAGACACAATGCCCAACACCTGTAAGGGGGGAAAGGTTTATTTTTGGCTAACAGTTTGTTCAGCATAGTCAGTGCATAGTCCGCTAGCTCCTGGGCACAGGGCCCTGGTGGAAGAAAAGCTGCTCACCTCGCGGCTGCTGGTAAGCACAGAATGAAGGGCGGAGCCGGGAAAGAGTTACACTCTTCCAGGCCGTGCCCCCAGTGATCCACTTCTGCTGATCTGGCCCCACCTCCTAACCACACATTTAGTTAATAATCTCCCATAATCTGGTCACTTCCCCAAAGTCCTGCCTATGATTGCATGAGGCTTTGGGTCCACATCTAGACACACACCATAACAGAGACAGTATCTCTCATAGAAGCTGACAGTAGTAGATACAAAGATGTTTCTTTCCCTGTACGTAGATGATGCTCAGTAAATGCATGACGAATGAGTGACTCTTATGTGTATTTGCTGGACGTAGGAACTAGTTCTGTGAGAGGGCTGGGATCCCTCCGCACCTTTACACCTCAGAGGGTGGGTCGACATGCTTTACCATCACGCCACCTCCTTGCCTTCACACTTCCCTTTCCAGATGGCGTCGACCGGCCTTTCACCCTTGACGATATACAGTATATGATCTTTCACACACCCTTTTGCAAGATGGTCCAGAAGTCTCTGGCTCGCCTGGTGTTCAGTGACTTCCTGGCATCCGACAGTGACACAAAAAACAGCTCATATAAGGGACTGGAGGCCTTCAGGTAAGTCCTCTTCATGAGGAGCCTTGAGGCTCTTAAGGGATAAACACAGAGACAGCTTCCATATGCCTTGAGTCTGGACTCCCAGCACCCTGGTGGGGAGCAAATCCACCAGTCCAACTGCAAGGATGCCAGTCCTGACATGGAAAGATGAGATGGGTCCAATCTGTATGGGACCTTCTGTGGATCCTCCCAGGGGAACATGAGGGCTAGCTTCCTGCACCTCTGGATTGAGTGACTAAAAGAAGCAACAGAGAATCATACTATAAGCTCTCGGTGTACTGGAGTGAATGTACCTTGAGATCCCTGTTCTAGGAGCCCTCACAGCCTGCACAGACCCAGACGCAGAGAAGCAAATACAGTGCAGGGTGGCCACTTGGTGCATGTTGGTGCACATTCTCACTGCTGTTGTCTTCACGCGTTTGTTTGGGGGCCTCAATTTTTCCTATCTAAACAGTGACCATAACACTGCTCACTCCTTGAGATATCAAACAGCAAGAAGGCTGCCTGTTGGTGCACTTCTCTGAGACATTTAGAAAAGGAGACTATAGAACTCTCACTGAGAAGGAACTCTTTCCCTTTCTTCTTGGTATTGGTTTATTTCACATTTTGGAGCACCAACACCTTCCCTACCACTAACTACTATGACTAACCCCAATACTAGCACATGAAAATGAGCACAGACGCTAATTCTAAGACCCATCCTATCAAAACAATTACTATTATTATAATGTCACGCATATAGAACGGTACAACTATACAAGAGATGATAGCCGGTATCTTTAATATGCAAGAGCTTATCAGTAACAACTAAATACCCTGGTGGGAAAATGAGCAATGGATGTGGGCCAGAAATTTCCTCAAAGAAGAAATGTGGGGTCTGGGGATTTAGCTCAGTGGTTAAAGTGCTTGCCTTGCAAGTACAAGGACCTGAGTTTGATTCCTCAGCACCAAAAAAAAAAAAAAAAAAAAAAAGTGTTTAAAAAAAAAAGAAGAAATGTGTATAATCTCATATGCAAATGTGCATACTCATTAGTTTAAAAAAGTAAGCAAGTTACCATTGTCTTTATATAGTTTTTTAAATTTTCAAATACCTAGAACTGAAGAGGCTATGGGGACATGGGCAACAGTGAATGTGTAAATTGGCACAAATGCTTTGAGGAACGTGAAGCAAAAGCCTTAAAGATAAGCATATCTTTTGGTTTATTAATTCCACATATTTGAGAGAACACTTAGCTATTCACTGTAGCGTTTTGACTAGTGATGAACAGAAGCAGGAGGATTGGTTAAAATAGGATATGTCTTGTTACGAACCATTTTGCAACATTTAAAAATAGTGTTATAGGAGGTTGGGGGCATAGTTTAGTGTACTCAGCATGAACAATGCCCTAGGTTCAACCTTCAGTTCCAAAAAACAAAATAATAACAATTACTCTTATTATAATGTCATGCATATAGAATATATGTTATGCATATTATATATGACTCTATTTCCTCCTTTGGAAAATTGAGAAAATGATACAACTTGAGGTTGTTTTGGAGATGCTTCTTTCCCTTAGGTAGAGGATACTTAGGAAATGCATGTAAAAGGAATAAATAGACCTTATGATTGTTTGCTGAATACACATATTCTGAGTTAAGAAAGCATGCTAAGCCTTGGGAGGCTGAGGCAGGTGGATCTCTGAGTTCGAGGCCAGCCTGAGCTACATAGTGAGTTCAAGGCCCGCCAGAACTACATAATGAGACCCTGTCTCAAAAGACAAAAGATTAAATACGTACATACTTAAAACATGTGCCCAAAGCCTTGTCTCCAGAAGCTGTTCCTTTTGCCCTGTTCCATCCCTCCCTGCCTGGCTAACTCTCGCTATCTCCCAGAGACCTAAAGTTGGAAGACACCTACACCAACAAGGATGTGGATAAAGCCCTTCTGAAGGCCACGCTGGACATATTCAACAAGAAGACCAGGGCCTCCCTCTACCTCTCCACGCACAACGGGAACATGTACACCTCGTCCCTGTATGGCTGTCTGGCCTCGCTTCTGGCCCAGTGAGTCCTGCGTCTGGCCCACCTCCTGCTCCCCCACCCTGCTGGTCTGAGACACCAACGAAGTTCAGTTTCTCTGGTGGTTCACACTTTTAAAAGAAATAAGGGGAGAAGGGAGAGAGGGGGGAGGAAGGGAGGGAAGTAGGATGAAAGGAACCTGTTTGAAAGTGTTGCTTAGGCAGATTTACCATCTGTGTTAAATAGTAGTCACCAAAGCCAAGAACAGTATGTAAAGGATGTGTGAGATCTACTTGGATGAAGCACAAAAAGAGTAGAACTTAGGCGCATGTTTTTGTCTCCTCTATTTAAACATTCAACTGAACATGGTGGCTAAGAAAGTCTGATTTAGTTGGGCATGTTGGCACACGCCTTTAATCCCACGACTTTGGAGAGCTGAGGCAGTGGGGTTGTGAGTTCAAGCCTAGCCTGTGAGACCCTGTCTCAAGGTAAAAAATAAAAAAGATTTGAGATGTTGTTCAGTGGGAAAGCCCTGAGTTCAATCCCCAGTACCACCAAAAAGAAAGGAAGGAAGGAAGAAGAGAAAAAGAAAAAAGTCTAGCTTTAGAATCCACATCCTGGGTTGAAGTCTAATAGTAATTAGCTTTGACTCTGAAAAAATACTTAACCTGGTTTGGGTGCAGTGGTATGTTCCTACAGTTCCAACTACTCGAGAGGCTGAGACAGGAGGATATCTTAAACCTTGGAGTTGCTGGGGAACATTGAGACCCTATTTCAAATAACAAGCAAACAAATGAACAAGCAAAAACAAACAACCTGTTTGTGCCTCACTTTCCCCATCTGTAAAATATATATAGTAACAATACCTGCTTTCCACATATTTATGAGCATTAAGTGTCTAAGAATATGAAAACCGTAATGCTTAGCAGGCGTTCAATTGTTAGCTGTTATTTTTATTGGTTTTCTATTTTGCAGGGTTTATAGAGAAATACTGCATATAACTGAAAAAGTGTTATGGGTGACTCGATCAAATTATTACTGATGAGGGATGGTGATCAAAAGGCTGAGTGATTTCCAGGCAGCCTGGGAGTCTGGGGGTGCACCTCCATGTGGACATATGGTCACTGAAGCCATCCTGCCCTCGGGAGTGGAGAAGAGTTCCCTTTATACCCCAGATTCCCTTGTGCTCCTTGTGCCTTATATGTTCTGGACCTTGGCCACCTCCTTTGGCACCTCCCAGGGCCCACTTGAAGCTCCTCTTTGTGCAGAGGGCTTGGATCTCATTGCTAGTTGCAGGGAGTAGACAGGGACAGGTGTGGGCTGACAGGTGGATGCTTTCTTTCGTGTGCAGAATGTAATGCCAGCGTGTTTTTGGTTTTGATTTCTCTCCTCACAGTCACTCTGCTCGAGACTTGGCTGGCTCCAGGATCGGCGCCTTCTCCTATGGCTCTGGCTTAGCAGCAAGTTTATTCTCATTTCGAGTGTCCCAGGATGCTTCTCCAGGTGAGTCTCATCTTTATATCAGGCCCTCCTGACAAGATTCACTGGTGCAAGATGCCATCTTCTGCCTTGCCACTGGTGTGGCTGCCATGCTGTAAGGAAGAGCAAAGCAAATCACTACAGGGATTTAAGCAGTGATTGTCTAACGGATGTATTTAAAGCCCATTGCTAGCTACTGCTTAGAGACTAGCTTAAAGAGGAACAACGAGGATCTATGGGGAAACCACTTAGATCATAGCCACAAATAGTCTAGGCAGGAGAAAACAGTGGGGTTTACTTACACCTGCTTAAAGAGAAGTTGATGGAGTTGCGATATCCAGTAAGTGTTGATCATTTTATGATTGTGGTCTAGGACACATATCTAAGCACTGTGTGGGATACATCTTGACTAAATAAGTGCTCACCCGTCTGTTTGCTAACATTGATACTTGACTGTGATTTCTTCCTATTTGAAACCACGTGCAGAGCACTTTCCCCCCAGGGGGTGATCTGCGGCAGAAGGGGCCTTTCTGGTGGCGCTAGTGATAGTGCAGTGAGGAAGGTTTAACAAACTTGCTTTTGCTCCCCAGGCTCCCCGCTGGAGAAGCTTGTGTCTAGTGTAGCAGACCTGCCAACACGTCTGGCCTCCCGGAAGCGTATGTCTCCAGAGGAATTCACGGAAGTTATGAACCAAAGAGAGCAGTTCTACCACAAGGGTAAGAAAAAGGGCAGAAGAGAAGAGAATCAGTTCCTCTCAGATTCCTTGCCAGTAGCTAGGAATCAGGGATTCATTCGAAATCTAGCATGTAGAGGGTCAAGACATTTATGACGTGACTGGGAGAAGATCTCTCATTTTTCCCAGCAAAAGGTGGGAAAGGAAGCAGATGGCAGAGTTGGGAAGAGGTAGGAGGCAGCACGGAACTTTCTGGTGGATGGTGTTGTCCCATGTACAGTATTTGAAAACTCTATCTGTGTAAATGTTGCAAGAACCTAGACTTTAAAGCTTAAGATTTCAATCTAAATCTCAGTGGTGTCACTTACTAAAAATACTGAACTTTTCATCATTATTTCATTTCTAAAATCATACTAACTTGGCAGGATTTCCAAAGAGATTAAGCGAATGAATGTACTTAAATAATATTGGACGAATATCACTGTCACATCCCAATTGCCCCCTTTCTCTGCCAAACATAAAAAAACAAAATATCACCCCCAAAAAGTAACAAACGAAAAAGGAAACAAAGCCAAATTGAGGACTGGAGAGACCAGATGGTTTGCAGAGTGGTTGGAAAAGAAGAAAGAATATATAGAATTGGTAATATTCCAGATGATCCAGACCACTGATCTTATCTGGAACAGATGTTAGAGCAAAGTAAAAAAATAAAAATAAAAAATAGGACCTCTGAGATGAACATTAATGTTCAAAGCACTACAGTGCTGTGATAAATCAGAGCCAAAGATGTGAAGACTAAGAAGGAAGTGTATGAGTGAACAGGAAGTTCTGGGGAATACCTCAACCCAAGCATATTGGCAAAAGGATGTGTGAAGATTATACTGGATGAGGGGGATGATTTATGGAACTGTTATACTTCCATAAGAAAATTTTTAATAAGTTAGGCTTTAAGTGCCAGATCCAAGATGGCTGCTCCTCTGGTTCTTCTGCTGGGCCATGTTCTGTCTAGTTCACCAAAGGAGTCCCGGTAGCCCCTGGCAGCACAGGCAGGAGAGCTTCACCATGAACTGTAAGAATTTCGATTACTATTTTCTCTTCCCCAAGTCCATGTAAGCTCTTTGTGAGAATTATCTTTTTTCCTCATGGAACAGCAAATTTCTCACCACCTGGTGACACAAACAACCTTTTCCCTGGTACCTGGTACCTTGAGCGAGTGGATGAGATGCATCGCCGGAAGTATGCCCGGCGTCCCGTCTAGAGGAGGTGAGTGAGCTTTCAGGGTTAACTGCCCAGGTGGCTTAAATCCCCGAGGCCTCCCTCTAGGTAATAGATGCTATTCTGATACTGTAACAGGGCCAGAGAGCGTCTCAAATGATTGTGAGAGAGGGCTTATACTCCAGGACCGATGAAAACCCCCGGAGCACTCTTCTGTCTTGGAAAGACAAAAGCTGGGAGAACATCATGTTCCGAAATCTGGAATGTGGAAAAAAAGAGTCAGACTTGTTTATCTGATCTGCTGAGGACAGGAAGCTCCCCTGCAGGCTTGAGAGAGAGGAGGAAGCAAGCAGGAGAGCTCAACCTGCAGAGCTCATTGCTCCAAAAGGATGGTGACAAAGATGAATAGCTCTTGAAACGGTTCCTACCAGAGTGTTGGTGACAGTTGTGAGGAAGCAGGGTGGCCATGGTTCTGTTACAGCCAGAGGCCTTGGCTGGAGGGAGCTTTTGGTTAGGGGACCGTGTGACAATTATTAAGTCACAAGATTCCTTCTGAGGAGAAGCAGTGGGGCATGGGAGTATGGTGGGGATGAGTGCAGGAAGAGGAGAGAGTTTAGTGGAAGAGGACTGGGGTGACAGGCTGAACTGAAGAGTTCTTTAAAGTATTTCTTTAAGGAGAATCAAGTATTAAGATTGGTGGTCTTGTAGTTCCTGTACCCAGATATCTACTTCAGTGTATCTACCAAATAGATAAGCGGAAGAGTGAGAAGCAATCTTTTGTAACACAGAACTGTCATTGTAATCCCCATGCCCAAGTTTTTAACTTTTTGGCTCCTTTGGAAAGCCAAAGGGGGAAGACTAAAAAGGTCTGCCTGGGACAAGGTGTGGAGCAGGGGAGGGAAGGAAGAAGTCCACAGATAAGGAGAGGTTCAGACAAGCCTCACAAGAGGAGGCAGGAAAAGCTGGGTTGAGTGCCCTGAACTCCCCTGTGGCCAAGGGAACGTTCTTAGTTGCTTGGCGTCCTCTGCTGGGCTGCTGAAGTGCTGTCGCTGAGCTGTTAGGGGCCAGACAAGGTGGACCTGAAGCTGCCGGGCTGCAGGATGCGGTTGAGAAGGGCAAGGTTGGTAAGCAGGCTTATGGGATTTTGGTACTGCCTGGGAGGTTGGTGGAAATATAGTCATTAGGGGCAGGTCAGTGGCAAATGGAGGGCTAAATGTATCCAGCTAAGTTCAATCATGAGAAAGAGAGACAGACAGGCAGCCAGACAGACAGAAGAACTGGGGATTTTTCAAAGAATCTCCACAGATAATAGGAAACAGGGAGAGAGATGTTTTGCAAATGGGAAGGGGACCAAGAGATGGAAAGAGGTGGTGGTGGGAGGAAGGATGTAAACAGAATTAAGATGTGTTATGTACATGTACCGAATCCCCATGGTGAATATAATCATTATATACTGTAAACATGTGCTAATAAAAATCTAAAAAGAAAAAAGTTTAAAGGGGCATATACCATCAAAATATTAAAAATAAATAAAATCGAAGGAGAATCTCCAAGTCAAGCCTCTCCCCTGACTAAAACATTGCACCAACAGAGAAAACCAGGGTTCTTGTACTTTTCTCTGGCTGGTAGTCACACGAGCAGTGGGCCTGTAGCAGTGAGGTTTTAGCCAGAACGGAGGTGTGATGTTCGCGCAGTGCTCTGCGGAGGTCAGCAGGTCTCTGCGCTACCCCAGGCCAGCCTACTCTCCCGTCACAGGCAGAGCAGCATGGATGATGTGGACCCTGCCCACTCTTAGCCTCAGCTCCTGTAGCACTAGGTGCCAGGCCTCTCTGGAGTCCAGGCTTGGTGCTAGGAGGGCAGTGGGAATACCCCGGACCTCAGAACGCACAGCCACACCTCGGGCAAGGGGCAGATGCTGGCAGGCCTGGTGAGTAGGATGAGATTCATGATCGAGTCTTTTTCTTGTTTCTTTATGTTCCGCAGATCTACAGAGCGGTTCCTGTGGAAGAACGCTAGGCGAGCCTCTGCCCATGGGGATCACGTTTAAAATTCTGCTCTTAGCTGGTAAATGAATTTGACTCTACCCAGTAGCCCCCATAAACATAGCCCGCAGTGGGGGCCATCCTTCTCAGGTCTTCAAGCTTTCCCTTCGGCAGTCACTGCCGTGGGCTCCCCGGGCTACGGACCAGGTCCCTTTGTGAAGGAGGGAGAGGCGAGCCTTTTCCTGAATCACTGGCCCCCAGGAATGTGGCAGATCGGTTGCATCCTTCCAGATCCAGAGAAGCCTTCCTGCCATTTGTTACAGATTTGCTGTTATTACGCCTGTGCTGTTCTATTTCTGTTTGTTTCCTACGGTTCCTGGTGAATTTCTAAATTTTATATATCTTGTCCTAAGTGAATATATAACAATGAAAAAGAGAAAATGACTAATATTTCCTGAGGAGCAAACAAGCCAGCCTGCGCCAAAGCCTGCCAGACTTGCCTTGTCCCCTCCCCTCCCCTTCCCTTCTAACTCTGCTGGTGGGAGCCACTCGGCTGGGGAGCATGGGGAGCATGTGGGGACGAGATACTGGGCGCCTTTGCTGTTCTGCTGAGGACTGTTTGTGTCACACAGCCAGTGGCATCTGAGATAAGCAGGAGTCCAGTGTCAGCCGACCGCCTGCCAGGCCTTCAAGGAGTTGCTGAGATCCTGCTCTATTCTGTGTGCCTGCTCCTCCTCCACAAACTGCTTGGGGGAGGGGGGGCTCCATCTGGGTGGCATCCCCGGCAGGGCAAGAGCTCTGTAGTAGCATCGACTTCAGGGGAGAGGAACTCATGCTTGCTCGAGTTCCTGGGTGAGCCAGACCTTCTGTCCATGGGGAGCTCTTTGTGGGGCTTTGCTACTGAATGTTCCTCTCTTGGACTTAGCAGTCAGCACCTTCCCCATCTTAGCAACCACAACCTTCCCAAGTTCTGTCTTGGGCAGGAACTGCATCTGCACCGACCAATCAAATGGACAGCGGCTGAATTTGGCTTGGATCACATGCAGGACACTCGGGATGGCAAGGGTCTTGCTGTTGGTCATCACCGTTGTATGTACATGGGTCTTTGCCCCTCCACACCAGCTTCGTACTGATCCGGAGGCCTTCTGGCAGCTCTGGGATCCGGTTCACTCAAACTGACTCCTGTCAGATGCAGGTGGCGATGCAAACCTATAATCCAAGCTCCTCGGGCAGCTGAGGCAAGGAGGATGGAAAGTTTGAGGCCCGCCTGAGTGACTTAGTGAGATCTTCTCTCAAGATACAGTACAATTAAATTTAACTTAAAAGGGCTGGGAATGTAGCTCTGAGCTACTAGTACTGCTAAAGGCAAACAAAAACAAACAAAAAACTGTCTACTGCCTGCTCTGAACAAGATCTTTCCCCTTCCCCCAGGGTAAGGCAGCAGTGAGGAAATGAGTTTCCCCATGTACTGAAGTTTTCCCTCAGGTCTGCTATCATGCAAAGAACTTCTCGAGTGGGCAAAACATGGCTCAGGGAGACCCACAGCCGGATGATATGCAAAACCACGGGGAATTAGGTATGCGCCTTTCAAATAAGAGTGCTTGAGATGCTGTATTGAGACAGAGGTAAACAACGGCCCAGGCCAGATATGAAGTAATTTCACTTTAGAGGGACACACTGCGTGTGCGCGCGCGCGCACACACACACACGTGCACGCACGCACGCACTCATCCACCTATTTCCAAATCTCAGAGCTCCGGGAGCCAGCACTCTGAAGCCAGTTCCAGCATTTGCTTCTATGGCTGAGTTTTGAAGAGCCTTCTGCATCCCAGTAAGCTCATGCAAGAATAAAACTCCACCCTGAAGTCTGGTGCAGAGTTAATAGCACACAATTAATAGCACCCTCTCGTAGCAGCAGAGCGGAGACTGTGCCTTGGCAGAGAGCACGTGCCTGGCACACACAAGGTCTTGTGTTAGAGCCCAGCAATGCGGTAGGGGAAGAAGCTTCCTAGCCAGGGGGCAGGTGATGCAATGAAATTGTCACATGCCCTCTGGTGTGACCCAAATGTAGGAACATATTTTGAGAGGCTTGAAACATTGAAATTGTCCTGATCACTTTAGTGTGCAGAATGTGGTTTATCTAGGGATTTTCAGCAAGGAGCCTGAGGAGCTGAAAAATGAGCTCCATTTTAAACTAAATGTTTAACATGGCCAACCTCAAACTGCTTTTCTAGCTTTCGGAGTGCTTCAGTGACCTCAGCAGGTGCCACGTGAGATGGCTACTTTTCCAGTAGGAAGAGAGAGCGCATTTGATGTTTGGACACCTTTGCAGTGAGGGGGCCCGCAGGTTTCTGTGAAGTCACATGGCCTGCTTGCCACTCTCAGAAAGGCAAGGGAACAGAGAAGTCAGCGTTTACCATGTGTCCTGGGTTTTTGCATGTCACTTTTTAACCCATTGCACACTTGCTGCAGCCCTGGGCATCATCATTGGGTGAATTAACAGGCTTTGGAGAACTGAGTTTTCTGAGTCTGTCTGCTCTCATCTGGACTCGCGCCCTCCATGGCCTGCTGTAACAAGGCTACAACATCCATTCTGAACTCTGCTGCAGGTACCAGCGGAGCGGCTGCTGTTAGCATGCTGTCTTGGCAGAACTAAGAACGCAACTAACCGAGGAGATGGTGGGTGGCTCTGTCAGTGCCACGTAGCTACCCAGTGCCGGGGCTCCCTAGGTAGCCAGGAGTGGGGTCTCCTCTAGTATGGGGATGGAGGGGTGGGGAGCTCCCAAAAGGCACGGAGTACCATTCTAACATTTATCATGAAAATAATCTTTTAAAAAAGCAATATACTACCCAATTCACACTGAGCTTCCTTTGTGAACCTGCTAAAGAGCCTCAAATCTCCAGGCCTTTGTATTTTCTTCCCCGAAGGAAATCCGTCCAAACAGCTCCTCAGAGGTCCTCAGCTTAGAGCACTTCCTCCTTGGGACTCAGCAATCTCCCACACCTCTGGCCCCTCACTCATGGGTCCAGTGGTCTGTGCACTCTGCCTCCCACTCCCGTGAGAGGGACTCTGTAGGAGGGGTCGGGTTTGAATTTCCTAAATGCAAAGTACCAGCCCGGTAGCTGGCACACACTGCTGTGCATATTTGCTGAGTTTTACTCATTAATGTGCACAAATATTCCCAAAGGATGGACTCTGAAATACCCTGAGCTTGCTCTTGTGAAAATGCCTCTAACCTTAGAGAAAGAAGAGGGGTCATCCCCACAGCAGCCACACTCCTGCCATTTGCCCATCCCAGCCTCCCTCCCCACCTCCTATCCTCCAGCAGCCAAAAACGCACGCCCTCTGGTGGCTCTTCAGGACAGTGACAACACTAAGACACAGGGCTGGGAGCACGCTCTTTATTTGATGGTTACTGTCCTACCGCAGGGTCAGAGGATTGCAGCAGAGCAGTATCAGAGGCCCTACTCAGCCCGAGAAATGTTGATTGCCTCTCCCTATTGATCACAGTGGCTAGGTTTCTTCAGAGAACCCCCCCGAGGCTGGGACCAGCGAGCCCCAAGGTTAGAAGTAGAACTGGAAGGCCTCAGACACCTGCTGCTTCCATGCTTCCAGGCTGGGCAG
>PVJO010024165.1:0-24778 GCA_004026905.1 Hystrix cristata
TCCCCAGTTTCCTAACCCAGGAATACTCACAAGCCCCCATATTTTGTTCTTCCCTCAGCATTTGCAAAGAGCTGTGTTCCATTTGTATCCCCATCCTTTTTTCCAGTGAATATTATATTGGTAAATGAATTATATATTTCAGTTAAAAGTCGCTTCTGATTTCATTCTTTATATTTCACTTTATCCATTCCTTCTCTGTGCTAAAGTATCTATTCTGTTGCAGCCGCGCCTCTCCATGTCTTGAGCGTGACAACAGCAGGTGAACTTCTGCATCATTCCTTCTCTGAACTTGTTGCCTATTCCTTCCCACCCCCCCACCTCCTTCCGGATATGCCCACCTCAGGATGCTTTAGTGTGGAAGAGACCTAGCCAAAGAGATAAAGCGATACCGAGGTTCACGGTCTCCAAATCATGGACAGGGCTCAGTTTCTCTCTCTGAGAAGCAAGAGGAAGTGTGTTTAATGTTGGTGGAAATTAGATGGGGCTGTGCCAAAATAAATATGATCTGCTGGTCTTGGTCATGGGTCTCCACAAAGTGCTACATAGAACTAAAAGTGTTTTTCACCACAATTAGGCAAATTGATTGAATTATTTTAAAGTTTTCAAAAAGTTATGATTTTAAGTGGCACTTTGTTTTGCTTTATCTTACCAAGTTCTAGATGAGCCAAAGGGTACAGGTTTATTAATAATCTGGTTCCTGCTAGTACTGCTGTAAGTGCAACCTTTTGATATTTTGGTAATCATGCTATAGAATGACTCTAATCAGCATTCTAAAAATAGTGATTATTCTGTGTTACTTAGATAAAGGTATTTTTAGAGGTTCCTTTCAGATTGCTGATTATAGTGCTTTTATTCTATAGTCAATGATATATCAGTCTACAAATAAAAGAATTTTATGTTTCTATTTTTGAAAACTATTATATCAATCCTTTTGCTTTTTCTCAAACACCCACTAAACATTATCTTTTTATACACAAATAGAGGGATTAATAAATAATTTTTGGATAATTTGTACAAATTTGAACCACCTTTTCCAAGGCCATTTTTCATCAACTTTTCAGTTTATGGAAGTTGGAAAATTAGGGAAAGACCAAGAGGATTCTGCAGGAGCGCGAGCTCATGGTGTAATTTGCTTACATTTCCTTAGAAACAAGATTTAGGAGGAGACTCTCTTGCTGTGTATATGTGGATCACTGAAGCACCCTGAAGATTTTATCCCCTGTTCTTTCACCCAGTAACTAACTGAATGCTGCAACCTCTTTCCTGTCCTCATCCCATGGTCCTGGGTGAATTAAAAGTAACACTAAGTACCGGTAACTTTGGGGTGGAGGACACAGTGCTCCAAACACCAAATCATTGTTTTCTGCTGCTCTTCTGAAGCATGTACCTGTTTAGCTAATCAAATTGCATATTCATAGGCAAGTCATCTGCATAATATTAGGGGATTGCTTTTGCTTTAATTCTTTTTAAATTGTGATAACGTTGTATCTCACAATTTAGAAACCTTTAGTAAGAGTTTCTACTTTGCATGACTGCTGAATTTCATTTGGAGAGTAAGATAATGCAGTAAAGCTGAAAGTGACCTGATATTGTCATAAGTCAATGTTTAGTGCAGTATGTCAACTCTTTCACTAAAGTCTCTCAGACTTTTACAGATGAGAAAGCCGAAACCTAAAAATGTTAAATGACTTGCCTGTGGTTACAGAAGTAATTTATGATGGAGATAAACCTATACCCAGGAAAGAGTATGGTACTTTGTCTTATGCTCTGTGGTAACAATATTTTCATGTGTTACTTAGTAGCATAGTTCATAAACTATTAAACTATCATACCACGAGACTGCCTAGCCTAGATCCAGGTTCATTGTAGGTGCTCAATAAAATGTCAGTTTCCCGAGTTCTAGGTGGTTATAATTTTTAGGACGTCCAAAATATGCAAAACCCTGTGGCTGTAGAGAAAAGAAGATGACAGAAACAAGCAGTTATTGAGTTCTTTGTGCTTTACCCACATGTGATTTCATTCTCAACACAACCCAAGTGTTCACAGAACTGTCCTTCATTGACAGGGAGTTTCCGTCTACCTGACGGCCTGCCGAGCTGAGCGTCCATCCGTGTAACATCACCTTTGCACTTATTTAGTTACACGCCTTTACTTCCGTTCTTTTCCTCTCTCAGTGTTTGGCAGGCACTTTCATGTCCCGTTTTTAATCTCTCCAAAGCATGAGAAAGTCATTTTTGTTTGGTCAGCTCTGCTATGTGAATTGACTTGCCTCGTGATTCACGCCCTCCACCTTTTTCTTTTTCCTATGTACTTAGAGGTCAATCACCTCTTACGACTTGCTTTTCCTGGTTGCTTTATACATTCCAGAAACACCATTGCCTAATTCTACTACCTGTCCTAAGAGTGACTGTATTTTATGAAGATGCTCAAATGTTACATACTACTGGGATTAATTGGTTAGCATATTGACCTTTACCAGTAGACTTTTCATCAGCACTTAGATATAAACTCGAGTTATTATTTTTCCTATTCCTTCTTAAAGAAAAAGCTTCTTTTAGCATGCAATTTCATAAGTTCAGTTTTTGTGTGTATGTGCGTGTTTTTTCTTTTTTTTTTAGTTTGCTCGGCAGTTACATTGAGTCTAATTTGTTTAAAATATTTTCCTGATAGACTTGTAATATTTTCATTTACTTTGACTATTAATATTTAGTTCCTTTATGACTTCTGATCCAGTCATTTTTTTCTTTCCGTTTCACTTTCTTTTTTCTTTTCTCTCTTTTTCTAAAGAAAAATTCCTCACTAGAGCTTGTTTTCTGTTAGTCTGTGTCACACTAGTGACTTGATAAAATCATGAAGGCTTATTTTCTTCAGAAATTTAATTTTCCCCTGAATTATGCATATTGGCACTTAATTATTCCAATATGCTTTCCATGTGGCACAGTGTTTAAATATTGTTTTTCTGGTCCATAGTGACAAGGAGATACTTACAGGTAAATTTATCTACTAGCAGCTTCCATCCTTGAGTTCTTTCACTTTGATTTCCCTGTCTTTGGTCTTTCTTCATAAAATTCTTACTCCTAATTATTTATTTTGTTAGATTCAAGTTCTTGGTGTTTACTTACTCCTATTTTCTAATAATCCTCTATCAAGGGAAATAAATATATCAGGTCTCTCATTTTGGAGCAAAAATAAGCCTGTGGCAGATGATTTAAAATTGAAGATAGTCCTTTCTACCTGCTTGGCTGCTTCTGAGTATAGTGATGTGAATGAGTTCTGAGTAGTATAATTCCTCAGAGACCCAGGAAATAAATTGCTTCCCACATTAGCCTTCTCTGTTAGACATAAATATATGGAACTTCTTATAAGTTGCCTTTTCACTCTTCCATTTACTCATTTATTCAAAAATTATTTGTTGACTACCTTCTACATCCTCTGTGCACACTGTGCTAGGCGCTAGGACACAAGGAGAAATATGGAGAAGTGGGTCACTGCCATTGGGGCTCTTCGATGGCCCTTATAGATCATATCTCATTGACCAGGAAAATTAATGAAACCATCACGTTATACGTGGGCTTAGGCTTTGAGCTTCCTGGCAGCAGTGACTATGTTTTACTTTCTGTATCCTATTACTAGTGGGACACATGATTCAGAGTAGGAGAGTTAAAAGGTCACATGAAAAGGAATATGGAAATGGAAATCATCAGTCAAATAGAACAGAAAGAGGTTTCCAGTGACACAAAATCAGGGAGAAGAATCTAATATGGACTTACTTACACACTGCTACTCCAGCCCACTCCTCAGAGACTGGGCCAGTAGAACTTACCCTGTGTGGTCCCTTGGTGGAGAATTGGTATTGTATAGGCCGTGAGCTGTCACTGGAATGCATGTAGTGGAAATGTGATAGCCCACAACCTAAGCGTACAAACTTCTTAAACGCCTCCAAAATGTACAGATACTATTCAGGGTTAGGTAACATTAAGCAGATACATTGTAATAATTCCTCACTCATTTTAGTCCCTTTTCTGTTTACCCATGGTGGTAGTAACCAAAGATTTCTAAAAACAGAGGAAGCATTAACTTTAATTATCAACGTGTCAGAAATATTGTAATGTATTTGGAAGCATTGTTAGTTGAAACTTAAGCGTTTTTCTACTTTTAGTGAAAATCAATGTAAATACCATACTCAAGAATAATAAAATGGGAAGGAAACTTTTATATTTGTCTAGAATTGTTGCCAGTTCTCTAATTCTTTTGAGCAGCCATACATTTAAAAGTTAAATAAAAAAGCAATTTTTTATAGAATTCAAATTGAAGACCAGTAATAAGAAAAGAGCCAGCATTTCCTCATTGGGTGTTGATAATGACCAGAAACATCAACACTTTGGTCATGAACTGGTGATCATACTCCCCGGTTCTCAGCCCTTCCCGAACCCTCAGACCCCTGAACAGGGCTGAATGGCAGGCCTGGCCTGCCTCCTGCATGTGGGGTGCGGGGGTGCTCTTCTGTGGTTTCATACTGCATGATGTGCTTCAGACAGGCATCCTGGGCTCCTTCGCACCTGTGTTTATTACTAGCAACAGGGTTTCTGTTTAATAGCATGCTTAATGAGATCTGTGTTCTGCTGTGGAGAGGATGCTGAGATTTTTTTTTTTCACTTGTTTAAAAATAACATAAATGTATCGTGTTTCTATCCTGTAACTTACTTTGATGAAACATCTTTCAAATGTTTCTGTGTTGTTTTGGAAGCAATATCTAGGTATTTCGAAGTTCTAAGTGAACCCAGGAAACACCTATATGTTGCTTTCCTTTTTATGTTTTGGCGTAAAGATCTTGCAAATGCAATGAAAATGGGGAAGGTGGTGTAATTGTGTAAGAGTCTGCACACTGTGTGTATCTTTGTGTGTATGCACAAGGAGATGGGCGTGTTAATTCTTGCTCCTTGAGAAAGTAAGTGTCTAAGAGATGTTCTCAAGTGTCATAACTAACACAGTGATGATAATTCACACTGAGTTGGTTCAGGATATGTGACCATCCCAAAGGAAACAGCTTCAAAGTTCAGACAAACACTTTCTCTTGCTACACTTAGCTAGACTGAGTCACTTTACATTGTAGTTCTCTCTGGCATGAACAAATAGCTTAGCAGACAGGGAGCAAAAATAATAGAGATGCTTTTGTATTTCTAAATTATGATTTTTCCATTTTCAGTGTATTATGATCTGGGAAAACGCATGCTGGGCAGAAATCTACCTCTAGCATGAGCCCAGGGTTCCCAACTCCAGAAATTACACTTCAGAAACGGTGGGGGACCCTCAGTTGTTTCTGTTACCCCTCCCCACTTTGAATCAGTGTGAATATGACAGAGAGATTTCTGTTTACAAAGCAAAAACGTGTATTTTTAACCATCAAATTCATGCTACCCAAAAACATTAAGTTTGCTTTTCTCTTCTTTTAGAATGTAATCATTTAATAAATCTGCATCCTGGATAAGATGAGGATGCACTGAAATGGATTTGACCTTGGGAGAAGGCCTTTGAAATGTTTTATTAAGTCATGGGATTACATTAAAATGAACTGGACAGGGCGTAATTTTGAAACGTCAAGTTGAATTAATTTAGAAAACCATAATTTGGCCTTTCTAATCTATCCTTGCATTATTTTAACATGTGAAATACTCAGGACATACATGAAAGAAAGCAGAATTCTTTGTATTTATAACAAAAGGAGAGATTAATATTTTATGTAATTTTCCAATTTCTTTAAAAGTCAGTTCGATATATTTACAGTTGGATTTAAAATCAACATTGTCAACAAAAGTTAGAATCCTTCTTTAGTAAAAGATGAAAATTGTGCAAAATTTAAAACATAACTAACAGAAATAATGACACTGATATAAAGTAACTTTGGAAAACAACAGTTTTACCATCATGCACTTAAATAAAAAGGAGATATTTTGAGAACAAAACACTCAGGAAAGACATTAACTTCCCAAAGTGTGTTTATCTGCTCGAACATTTCAAAACATGTCTAATCTTCTATTTTAATTTTTAGTTTCCTGGTTAGTTTTATGGTGGATGCCCGAGGTGGTGCTATGCGAGGATGCAGACACAATGGGCTTCGAATTATTATTCCACCTCGGAAATGCACGGCGCCCACGCGAGTCACCTGCCGACTGGTCAAACGCCATCGACTGGCGACGATGCCCCCAATGGTGGAAGGAGAAGGCCTGGCCAGTCGCCTGATTGAAGTCGGACCTTCCGGTGCTCAGTTCCTTGGGTAAGGGTCTCTGATAAGCCTCATGCTTAGTCACCGATGAGCTCGTGTCCTCCACATGAAATCTCTAGCATGGAGTAGAAAAAGGTATGTCAAACACTTTTGAAGGAAGATTGGTACCTATGAAATGTTTCAGAGTTGCAAGTAGCACCTCAATGCTTGGCCTACTTTCATGCCTCTTATATTAAGGCATGAATGAGTTAAATATTCAGGTCAATTATTATTCTTTCCCCAGTGGGAGTTACTGTATTTTGGGCTATGGGAGGTATTTTTTTCTCTTCCAAGACTTAAGTGGCAAGATATAGAGAAAAAAATCACTGCTCTGTTCCTAATGTAAATTTCAAGTCTCATTAGTTAGGAAACAGAGTCATTCTCTTATTTTGGAGGGGGACTGTTGCCTTTATAGCATACTTAAAAATTTAGTCTGTGTGATTTGTTTTTTCTGTTACCAAAATTGCTACCTTGAGCCTTTGAAATTACACTGGCTGTCTATTTAGTCACAGTTTATTTTAAGACAAAAAACATCACGACTAACTTCTGCCAGGCTCATTTTGACAATTTTGGGCAGAAATTTATCATTTCTTCTTTCTTTTGTTTGTTTGTATGGCTGCTGTGGTGTGAAGTAGCATCTCTAGCTGCCACTAAAACTGACAAAAGATTGAAGTTTGGAGGGGGACAAGTTTCAAAACACTTTGAAACAAATCAGTTGTATTTAAGTCTTGTCAGTAGGAAGTCTTAATGCTTGAAAATCTGGGAGAAAATCTTATTAATTGTGAATTCTTTTGTGTTGTCAGTGTCATACTGGGGAGAGGGGTTCTCGCTTTAGAACTCTGGAGACTTTCTAAAGCCTGTAATTTAGAGCAGACAGTTAACAGGTTGCTCCAAATTACTCTCACACCCGACAAGGGGTGTGTGGTGTTTCCTGATTATAAAAACTACCTCTCATGTCCTACCATCAGGCAGATCAGAGCTTTAGAAGGAGCCTGTGAAGTTCTGGGTTCATCAGAAAATGCCTTTATGGTCGGAAGACTCTCTAATCATTCTTGTCATGTTCCCTGCCAGACCCTTTTTCCTCCTGCTCAGGCAGTTCTAGGCTTTTTAATGATCTTCCAATCTGTTGGGAATATCCATGAAAACATCTGGCCTCTGAACAGAGCAGAGTTTTTATTCTATTCCCAACAGCTTCGTCTTTCCTGTGGAGCATTTTTGTTTTGTTTTGTTTTGGTTTATTTTTTTTTTTCTTGTCTTTTTTTGGCTAGTGCCCTGGCGGTGAACCTAACTAGGGACGG
Source organism: Hystrix cristata (assembly GCA_004026905.1). Lineage (NCBI taxonomy): Eukaryota > Metazoa > Chordata > Mammalia > Rodentia > Hystricidae > Hystrix > Hystrix cristata. The sequence continues at coordinate 7,561 of PVJO010024165.1, forward strand.
CCCCAACAGCCCCGTGCCCTCCTTGCACAGACGCGCCTCCATTGTCCACTCTGGGTGTCGGCTCCTTGCTCTTTGTGACCAATGGAGGGGACAGAACCAAGCGCAGTGTGAACCCAGAGTTCACCCTGCGGATCAGCTGGTGACGCTGGGGTTCTGTGGTAAACAACACGTGAAGCTCACTTATGTTCTTTCTTTCACTGCTGCTTTGGATGTACTCAGTAAACTTCACCTGCCAACGGCTCCTCCCCCACTTAATGAGGGAGAAAGCTTGGTCAGCCGCATCCTTCAGCTGGGGCCTCCTGGAACCAAATTCCTTGGGTAGGAGTGACTTAAAACAAATTGATGGCTGCTGGCCCCCATTCTTCTCCTTCTTCTGCAATATGATTTCTCCTTTTTGTCATTGTGCCCATGACATGTCCCTCTCTATGATTTAAACTCTGTATGACCTATCTTTAGTGGACCATTTCTGACCCTTGTGGTATGTGACTTTTATTTTGGAGTGATGTTTTATATATTTTCCCTTAAAGTGCTGTGACCTTCATTTTCGTTTAAAGCATGAGATCTGCCTAGTTGTACTCTGTGCTAGTTATGATGTTGTTACCATGAGTTTGGAGTCTGTATCAAAGCAACCTGGACTCAAAAATCAAAAGCCTTTCTGTATTCTGAGGATGAATGTGACCCAAACATTGTAGGAGGGTGCATGTTCTGGGTCCTGAGTATAATAGGCATTGGACACAACTGGTGCATCTGCTGAAGGGCCCATTGAAAGCTGTACTGTGTCCACATGCCTATTGTTTCCTTGAATGGAGAAAATACAAGCAAAACCCATGAGTGCATGGCTCATTAGCACAAATAGTCTCCCTTCCTCCCATCTCCTCATTTATGAAACATCGAAACACGCAACCTATGAGCCATTCTCCCTCTTAAGCCATTTTGTCATTCTGTACCTTGTAGAAGATGTGTTTAGGAGACTGGCATACATCACAGATATGCATGCACATTTCTTTTGGTTAAATATGTTAACCTTACATTTATCAAAGGAGAAGTTCCAGAATGCCACATGCACTCACAGGGAAACATCATTTGGCTTAAAGTAGCAGCATGTACCTGAGGACTGTGCCCCTGAGGCAGAGGGCTACTGTGCGACCATCTGCTAGCCTGTGGACCCTGGAGGAAGCCCCACTATGTCCCTGTCCCCAGAAAGTGCAGAATTCCAGGTCACTTTGCAACAGACAGAGTGGAGGTGCTTGTCTTGCTGGTGGTTAGCTCCTGTCCACACTGAGTGTTCTGCGTTGCTGTATCAGGCCTGTGATCGTGGAGATCCCTCACTTTGCGGCCCTCCGCGGAAAGGAAAGGGAGCTGGTGGTCCTGCGCAGTGAGAACGGGGACAGCTGGAAGGAGCATTTCTGTGAATACACTGAAGATGAACTGAATGAAATCCTGAACGGCATGGATGAAGGTACCTTCCAATTGAGGGTTGTAAAAGAAACCTAGAGAGGAAGCATGCAAATAATAACTGCATTTCTTCATATAACTCTGTGTGTGTGTGTGTCCATCCGTTGTGGTATTTTACCACAGCAGGCTGCCTGCAGTGTTCCAATGGTGATGCATTGGGATGCACAATACATTCACCTGATCTTACTTGTGTTGCATTCAGGAAAATAAAATCTTTCAAGATGGCAACCATCTCATTTTAATAAGGAGATACAATGTGCTTCCCTCTTCACCATAAACCTGTTTAAATCTAAAACTAGCAATAGAACTGATATTGTTGCTGTGTGATAGGATGAACTGGTACTGGAAAATAAACTGATTTTTAAAAATATCTAACTTGAAGAATTAGATATTTAAGATGTTGATAAAAAGTTCTAATCTATTCTGTTATACCTCCCATAACTAGTACATTATAGGATAATGTATTTTATCTTTCTATTAAGAAGGTAGGAATATTAAGTTCATTCAATCTTCTGTCTATAGTTCAGACAGAGAGTTAGCCAGGGTTGATTTACATGCATACACATAGACATCAAGTTGAGTTTTTTATTAGAACTTTAATTTCTGTAAATCCCAAATGTATCTTGGGCCAGTAAAACCAGATTGGAAGATCTCTGACTAGAGGGAAGTGGCTCACTCTTAGGCACCCAGAAGGTGAAGTCCTAGTCCCACTGACAGGCACATTCCACTTTAAGGAACTACAAAAACCAGGGCAAGTTCTTTGCCTAAGTGCCAAGGCCATACTGAGTTTTATGAAAACCTGGACACCTGGAGATGAGGATAGCTTTTTAGTGAGCTTATCAGTCTGCCTGTAGTAAAGATGGCTGTACTTTCAGAGTGGCTCAGGGATAGTAAAGAGCACACTGCCAACAGCTCCTTTAGTATTTCTTTTTGCATAAGAATAGAGAGAGGACAAACTTACCTTATCCCTAGGGTGGAAGAGGAAAAAATTATGCCGTCTAAATATGAAAGTCAGTATCTTCCAAGCAAGATAAAAAGATCAGAATTCTTACATCAGTAATACAGTTTGTTTAGCTACTTCTTCTTGGAACCATTTCTCTTGGTAACTTTAGGATATTTTCCTCTGAGATGTTTCTCCACCCTTGACACTGACATGAGTACTACATCTTGCCTTTGGATGGGGACAAACTCTTTTAAGTTTTATATATGTAAAAAGTTCATTTTAAAGCAAAAAAATCAGATTTGTTTATGTTTATGCTTGTGCAATTGGAAATGTATTCTTTTAAAAGTACTGTGTTTCTCTGAAAACGAGACCTAGCTGGAAAATAATCAGCCTTTAAAACTAGAGATCAACGTGCCAGACCCAATCAGCCTGTCCAGGCCTCACCTGCCTTACAGAGCAGGCACTGAGCAAGGGAAGAGTGGTGGCAGCTAAGGTGGCACTTTGATCTCTAGTTTTCAAGGCTGATTATTTTCCAGGTAGGTCTTGTTTTCAGGGAAAGAGGGTATGTGCTAGCATTAGTAGGTACTTCAGTCTTTAATTATGTATATTCAGATCCTGGGGCGTCTACCTTTTACTATCTTGTTATACCCAGCAGTCAATAAGATCAGAGTTAGCATTTCTGCCTCTGTGATGAATTGTAAATGATATCTAAAAATGAAGAACTTTCTATAATCCCTTAAAATTCAGTGAACCACTTAGTTCACATTTTCCACATTTTAAACCAGTGTGATTTTTTTGTATTGTACTAAATAGCTACAGCAGTGTAGTTTATGGAGTGCCCGTGATCCCATCCGCTTGATGTTAGATGGTGGATTTGGTAATTCACTGGCATCAGAGGAATATCGGAAGCCAGAAACCATAGTCACCAATCTTTTTTTCTATCTTACAGTGACTGCCACAGACAGCCATCTCACTGGAATAAACATAAACCTCACTAACCCTTTCAAGACACATTTTATTCTTGCACTACTCCGCTAAGTACCCAAATGGCCACATTGTTTCTTAAAACCACAATCACTGATCTTGGGCTAACTTTGAAATGTGCAAAGAAAAGTAGTTCATACACAACTTCCTCCATGAACCAAGAGTATAACAGGTCCATTTTCCTTCCACATTTGCTGTCAGACACCCTCATTTTCCAAGGTGCCCATGCAATGCCGTATCTGCCAGGAGATGCCTTTCTTTGATAATACCCTGGGAAGTCCTAATGTTCACAAAGAGAGAAAATGTGTACCCTGGATATTGACGGGTCTTGAAAGAGTACAGTGTTTATATTTGTCTGGTATTAGGATAGCCTTGCTTTTTATATTTTCCCATTACTTAAAAAAATAAAGGAGCTTTGGCACCGTGTCTGTTCACTGTTAGCCATGTCAATGAGTTGGCTAGACCCCTTCCCGAAGGAGGTTCTTGCTATATGGAAATGGGTCATTTTTTGTCTCAGTGCTGGACAGCCCGGAAGACCTGGAAAAGAAACGAATCTGCCGGATCATCACCCGTGACTTTCCGCAGTACTTTGCAGTGGTGTCACGCATCAAACAGGACAGCAACCTGATTGGCCCGGAGGGAGGCGTGCTGAGCAGCACCGTGGTCCCCCAGGTGCAGGCCGTCTTCCCAGAGGGTGCGCTGACCAAGCGGATCCGCGTAGGCCTGCAGGTATGCCCACCTTAGCTGCCTTGGCCTCCACGAGGGTCATATTCTTGTGATTAAAAATCAGCTTTGCAAATGAAAACCAGAATGTTAAAGGGTCAAATAGGTGGTCAGAAGCTCCTGTAACAGAGCACACGTCTAATAGTACTTAACTTGTGATTGTCTCATTTGACCTCCACCAGAATGATTCGTGAGATAAAATGTAAATCTCTGGGTATGACATTTGATATTAAATATAAGAATAGAGTTTGATGTTTCCCTTTGCTTTGCCAAGGCTCAACCTATGCACAGTGAGCTGGTTAAGAAGATCCTAGGCAACAAAGCTACCTTCAGTCCTATAGTCACTTTGGAACCTAGAAGGAGAAAATTCCACAAGCCAATTACCATGACCATTCCTGTCCCCAAAGCTTCAAGTGATGTCATGTTGAACGGCTTTGGGGGAGATGCACCAACCTTAAGATTGCTATGCAGCATAACAGGTGAGTCATGTGTGACTGTGTTAGGAGTGACTTCTAGAAAAAGTAGCATAGATAATCGCAAAAATGAAATAATCTTGGTCATAAGATGCCTGCTGAGTTATATGCATTAATTCAGGAAAAGAATTTTTAACTCATTAGGGAAGGGAAAGCTGAAAAGAAATATTATCTGAAATAAACTATGTATATTAAAGTCTTAGGTATGTTATATGTGTTGTCATTTAAATCTTCACAGTAACCCTATAAGGAAACTTCACCATTCTTGGTAAAAAGGAAATCAAGGTTGAGAGAAGTTCTGTAACTTGCCTGAGTTATACTAAAAATATTTGGCTGAATTGGTATTCAAAACCCCAAACACTGTCAAAGTCCAGGCTTCAAGTTTTCATTGAAAACCTCATGCTATATCACTGGGGGAAAAATACCGCCTTGAATTATTATACTCAGTAGCTCAAACTGTTCTTTCTAGGATCACTATCTGTTGAACTATCTATGAGAACACAAAGTAAAAGTTTTTAATGAGTAACTGATTTTTGGTCTTTTCAATTGATCTTTGTAGTAGCTTTCAGACAACTACCAAGCTCTCAAAAGACATTCCCAAAACATTGGTTGTCTCTTCATAACAATACCACTACAAACGGTGAGAGGAAAATAAATCCATAGCAATAACCTCTTTTAGGACTACATACTTTGATAATTTCCCCATTTTAACAATGATTACATGGTGTTGGCATTCAATAAATATTAACGCTCTCACTGACAGAAACAATAACCATTCCTGGTTAATTTTAATATTATTTGAGTTTTTTTCAGTTCTCCTTCAGACTGGCAGAAATATTCACCCTTATTTTGTTCTCCCTCTCTAATTCTTCCTTCTTATTAATGTGTTTCCCATATTTATGAGAGAGAACCATCAAGATTGTCCCAGAAGTTTAATAACATGGCAAAAGTTTAAGATCCGCGGACTGTGATGAGTGTAGGGGGAGATCATCGCTTCACTTCTCTCTGTCACAGTTTGCTCATCTTCATTGCTAACATTCCTGAGTATCTTTTCGGTGGCTTTGCTCCATGGGTATGTAGTCAACCCTTCTGTGGTGTGCCATGTCGTGCCCCGGACACGAGCCCTGTGAGACTGGGATTCCTGCCGTCCCTGCCCTCATGGTGCTGAAATGAGCACATCACATGAGCCTTAGAGTGAAGAATTTCCCTCATCTCAGCGTGTATTTCTCCTGCAGCACGCTGGCTTTTTTTGTCTCTGCCATTTAACTTACCAGTAGAAATAAAGCAGGTTACCATCAGCCTTTCTGGCGATTTTTCTATCTACAAAGGGATTCTTTGCCAATCATTTATGTGTTCATTCACCCTGAATTTTTAGTACTTTTAAAATATTTATTTTTTTGCCCATCTTCATTGTAAATCGAGATGCAATTTCATGTTTTGAAAGCAGCTGCATATGTAGTCCGAGAACAAGAGAGTATTTAGATGGCTCATCATTTTAATGAAGTATTCAGCTTCTTAGTTGGTCAGGGAATCTTCTAAAATAACCAGCTGGATAAAATTTAAAAGCTATCGTTAAAGCCTAGCAATTGCAACAGATACTTCAGAATGTCAGTCAGAGAACTGGATGTCTAGTAGAGCTGTTAAAAAAAACTTCCCTTGAACTGCGTTTCTCCAGAGGTAGTGTTTGTTTTTAGCGTGTCGTTCTTCAGCAGGTAGTTTTTCCCTTTTGTCCTCAGTGTGTCATTTTGAGGGGTAGGGTGTGATTGCACTGGGGAGCCCAGCCAGAACACAGCCCAGAGTCTGGAGCTCAGCCTAGCTATCTGCCACCGCCGTGTTCTTTCAGGTGGCACCACCCCTGCGCAGTGGGAAGACATCACGGGAACCACGCCGCTCACCTTCGTCAATGAATGTGTCTCCTTTACAACCAACGTGTCAGCCAGGTATGCTGAGGAGCAGGGAGGAGCCCACCACGCTTCCCCGCCCCCGACTGTCATTTTGTTCTTCTGTTATTTTTTCTCTTAATTCCTTAAAATTGATCTTTTTTTGTTCAATTTTAAATGAGGTCTGGACCTGCCAGCAAATGCAGTAGTAATAATATAGTAACTAAGTCCTGCCAGTCATGAAAATCTAAGGAAAATGAGTGACTGCTTTGGTTGTATGATTCTGACTCTGGGTTTATCACCCAAGTAATGATGTTTACGGGCCCTTAGGAAGGAGAAATTTCCTGTTGCCAATACATAGTCTAATTACTTTTTCAACAGAATAACAGACGCACAAAGCCCTCCATGGTTTGTCCAAATGGCTTAGAGATTTCAGGGATTTTTATGCATCCCAACCTATTTGCATATTACTCATTCATTTATTACACATCTTTAAAAAGTGACAATATCTACTTTTCTTTTTTTATGTATATGTTAACTGAGTGTTTTAATATTTGTTCCCCTTTGCATAGTCTTTAATTAAGACCTTATCTTCACCTAAGTGCCCTCATCTTCCTTAAATGGATATTACAATAACTTGGTGACTTAGGTAGAACAAGAGACATTATGTCCATTTTACAGATGATAAAACTGATGTTAAGAGTAGTTAAACCTTAAATTCCCTTGGAGGTAGGAAAAAAGGCAACAAAGCATGCGTAGTAAGCTAACAGCTCACCGCAGTTGCACACGTTTATGGTTCCTCACCCAGAGGGCTCAGCAGGCCTCTGCAGTTCTGTGCCTCAGTGTGTCCTGCCAAGCATATATCTGTGTGTGTTGCCAGAGATGACGCGTCCCACGGGAGGGGACAGACCAGAGGTACTAGAAACGTTCGGAGGAGGGTGGTGTCGGGGTAGTTAGAGAGGGCGTCCGGAAGAGGGGACTCTTGAGACACATGTGGGAACCAAATAGGCAGATAGGATGGGAAGAGAGCATAATGTGAGCAGGGATCCAAAGGCAGCATGTGGGGGTGTTGAGGGACACCAGCAGCTGTTCACATGGCCTATAGTTCAGAAATGACACTGGGCTGTTAGACAACAATACTCTTTTTTCAAGGCTTTGTGGAGAAAAGCAAGGAGTCACCAAGAACATATACAAAGAGTTCATGTTCACTAAAGCTACAAAAACAAAGAGAGCTGCATGCAAATTAAAAAACTACAAAACAAAGAATTGAAAAGTTATAGTAAAAAATACGTTGTGAGATGATATATATATAATATAAATATATATAAGTAGGTATACAATATAAAAAATATATAAATATAACCGCAAAAATATAACCAATAAAAAACCCCACAAAAATGATCATGTTATAGACTAATAATTTAATGCCCAGAAAATACGAAAGAGCGATTAAATACAACTTACATTTACCTTATAGCAAGGTAATCCTGAGTGTCTGTTGTGAGCCGGGAGCTGTGCTGAACCTTATGAGCACTGTACTAGCCAAAGACACACAGAGACAGGAGAGCGAAGGCCACAGCTGCAGTGAGGGCGCTGGGGTTCCCGGGGCAGGGCGGGCAGAGTCCCCGTCCAGGATGGTGAGCAAGTTTTGGAAAGGGAGTGTGATGGTTACGCAACAGTGCAAATGTGCTTAATGCCTCTGAATTGTACACTTGAAATGCCTAAATGGCAACCTTTTGTTATTTTTCACAATTGAAGAGAGAGATGGATTAGGATATTGAAAGAGAGACTAAGAGGATAAGGAATCTCAAAAATGTTTGAAGATCATGGGAAATGAGTTGGGGAAGGAAAGTAATGATTGGAGAAAGGTTTCCCAGCAAGAGTTATTGAATTACCGGCCAGGGGCCTTCACACTGAGCTGCATCCCCAGCCCTTTTTATTTTTTGTTTAGTCCAGGTTGGGCTCAGACCTATGGTTCTCCTGCCTCAGCCTCCCAAGATGCTGGGATTATAGGCATAAACCTCGGAGCATATTTTTTAAATGGCTGAGGCGATGGAACTGATTGTGATGACTGGAGAGTTCCTTGGTAAAGAAGGATGAGATGAAAGAAAGCTGGCTACATTTTGCTAAAAAGTTTCAAGTAATGAAATGAAGGATAAGAGAAAGGAAAATACGCATCCTTCAGTGATGTCTCTGGAGGGGTCTAACACTGAAGATAAATGTAGACTGCACACGAGGGAGGTTTCCAAGGAAGAAAAGCGCAAAGACAGTATCTAATAGTTGATCTTAAAGATGTGGCCTATCTTTCTCCCTTATCCTGCCTGTCTCTCCTGCCATTTCTCCTCCCATCCCTCCTTCTTTCCCCTGCCTTCATTTTCCTCTTTTGATCTCTCTCCTGTCATTTCCAAGAAGAACTTGATGATTATATTTATTTTTATTTGAAAATGAAGGAACTGATTTTTTCTTTTCTTTTTTTTATTATTATTATTATTTTTTTTTTTACCAAGAATATGTATTGGTACATTGTATACATAATGATCACATTCATCATGGTTATTTTGTATCTGTACATGATGTATCTTGGTTCCCCCCTTCCCCATCCCTCCCTTCCATTCTCCCATCCTTCTCTATTTACAACAGGTTTGTTTACATTTTTCCTTTTTTTCCCTTTCCCCTTTCTTTCCTTTTTCCCTTCCTTCTTTTCCCCTTTCTCCCTTTCTAGTTCTCCTCTCTTTTGAATATTATCTTTCTTTCACCTAATATCTATTATACCTCTTTGTCCTTATTTTCATTTATGGTTTCTCATAGCAAAGAAACAATTTGATCTGTACTCAAAAGTGTCTGATTTATTTCACTTAAGAGTATGCTCTCAAGGTGCATCCATTTACCTGCAAATGTCTCTAGTTTATCCTTTTTTATGGCAGAGTAGTACTCCATTGTATAGAAAAACCACATCTTTTTTAGCCATTCCTTAGTTGTTGGGCAGTTGGGTTGTTTCCAAGACTTAGCTATTACAAATTGTGTTGCTATGAACATGGTTGTGCATATATTGCCGTGGTATGATGTATTTAATTCTTCTGGGAGGATACCAAGCAGAGGAATAGCTAGGTCAAATGGAACCTGTAGCTCTAGTTTCTTGAGGAGTCTCCATACTGATTTCCACAGTGGTTGAGCCAGTCTACATTCCCACCAACAACGGGGAACATTCCTTTTTCCCCACAGCCCCACCAGGACTTGTTGTTGGTTGATTTCTTGATAATAGCTGTTCTTTCTGGAGTGAGATGGAATTTTAGTGTTGTTTTGATTTGCATCTCTCAAATGACCAGTGATGTTGAGCACTTTTTCACGTATGTGTTTGCCATTTTTATTTCTTCATCTGAGAAATATTTATTCATTTCAGATGCCCATTTTTGGATTGGGTCTTTAAATTTGGGGGGTTTGATTTTTTTTTGAGTTCTTTATATATACTAGATGTTAGATCTTTGTCTGAGGGACATCTGGCAAAAATTTTTTCCCGGTCTGTGGGTTTTCACCCTGCTTTATTGGTGATTTCTTTTGCTGTGCAAAAGCCTTTTAATAGGATGTGGTCCCAAGCACTGATACTTTGTATTGTTTCCCATGCAGTCTGGGTTCTATTCATAAATTTTTTTCCTACCCCTATGTCTTCAAGAGTTCTTCCTATTCTGTCTCTAGTAGATTTAGAGTTTCTGTTTTAATGTCGAGATCTTTGACCCACTTCAATTTTAGTTTGGTACATGGTGAGAGACACGTGTCTAGTTTTAGTTTTCAGCAAGTGGCAAGCCAGTTTTTCCAGCACCATTTGTTAAAAGAGGCTATCTTTCTTCCTGTGAGGGTGTTTGGCTCCTTTGTCGAAGATGAAGTATTTGAGTGTGTTTGGAGTTGTTTCTGCATCTTCTAATCTGTTCCAGTGATCCTCAGGTCTCTCTTTTGGCCAGTACCATGGCATTCTTTTTTTTTAATCACAGTACCTTTATAATATAGTTTCAGGTCAGGGGTGATGCCCCCTGCCTTGCCCCTGTTGCCCAGGATTGTTTTTGCTATTCTTGGTTTCTTCTGGTTCCAGATGAATTTCATGATTGCTTTTTCTAATTTTGTGAAGTATGTTCATGGTATTTTGATTGGAATTGCATTAAATCTGTATAGTAATTTAGGAAGTATGGCCATTTTCACTATGTTGGTTCTTCTTACCCAAGAACACGATATATCTTTCCATTTTCTGATATCTCTTTCAATTTCCTCTACTAGAATACTGTAGTTTTCAATGAAAAGATCTTCTACTTGCTTTGTTAGATAGATTCCTAAGTATTTCATTTTTTTCTGATGCGATCATGACAGGTATATCTTCTCTTATTTCTTTCTCAGTGAGTTCGTTATTTGTGTATAGGAATGCTATTGACTTTTGGGTGTTGACTTTGTAACCAGCTATGCAATTGAATTTAGTTATTAACTCTAGGAGTTTTTTGGTGGCCTTTTTGGGGTCTTCTATTTATACTATCATGTCATCTGCAAATAATGATAGTTTATCTTCTGCCTTTCTTATCTTTATTCCTTTTATTTCTGTCTCTTGCCTAATTGTTCTGGCTAATGTTTCTAGAGTTATATTGAATAGTAGTGGTGTTAGTGGACATCCTTGTCTTGTTCCAGATTTTAGTGTGAAGCTTCCAGTTTCTGATCATTTAGTGTGATGTTGGCTTTTGATTTGTCATAGATGGCTTTTATCAGATTTAGATATAGACTGTCTATTCCTAATTTCTGTAGGATTTTTATCATGAATGGGTGTTGATTTTCTCAAATGCTTTTTCTGCATCTATTGAGATGATCATGTGATTTTTGTGTTTGACTCTGTATGGTGTGTTACATATATTGATTAGCATATGCTGAGCTATCCCTGCATCTCTGGGATGAATCCTACTTGGTCATAGTGTACAATCTTCTTGATAGTTCATTGCATTCTGTTTGCCAATATCTTGATAAGAATTTTTGCATTTATGTTCATTAGGGAAATTAGCTTGTAGTTCTCTTTTTTGGTTGGATCTTTCTCTGATTTTAATATCAGAGTAATACTTGCTTCCAGGAATGATTTTGGAAATACTGCTTCCTTTTCAATTTCATGAAAGAGTTTGAGGAGTAGTGGTATTAGATCATCTCTGAATTTCTTGTAGAATTCAGCTGTGAAACCGTCAGAACTTGGGCTTTTCTTTGGTGGTAGATTTTTTTTTTTACCTCTTCAATTTCAATGGTTGATATTGGGTATTTAGTATTTTTATGTCTTGATTCAGTTTTGGTAATTCATATGTTTCTAAGAATCTGTCCATTTCTTCAGTGTTCTCCATCTTGTTTGAGTATAGGTTCTTGAAATAGGTGCTGATGATAACTTCAGATTTCTGTAGGGTCACTTGTGACTTCACCTCTGTCATTTTTGATTGCATGGATTTGGGTCTTTTCTTTCCTTTTTTTTTTTTTATAAGAGTGGCTAGAGGTTTGTCTATTTTGTTTAATCTTTCAGAGAACCAACTCTTTGATTCGTTGATTCTTTGTATTGTTTTCTTAGTCTCAATTGCATTAATTTCAGCTCCGATCTTAATAATTTCCTCTCTCATGGGAGCTTTGGGTTTGATTTGTTCTTCTTTTTCTAGATGTTTGAAGTTCAACATTAAGTTGTTTATTTGAGCTCATTCTGTCTTCCTTATGTGGGAGTTCAACACAATGAATTTCCCTAGTATCACTGCTTTCGTTGTATCCCATAGGTTCTCTGGTATGTTGTATTGCCATTATCACTGAACTGTATAAATTGCTTAATTTCGTCTTTAATTTCCTCTGTGACCCAACTGTTGTTCAAGAGGATGTTATTTAGTTTCCATGTGTTTATGTGGTTTTTTTGGTTTCTGTTGCCATGGAATTCCAGTTTCATTGCACTATGGTCCAATAGTATGGATGGGACAGTTTCCATTCCCCTACATTTACGTAAGTATGCTTTATGAGCTAGTATGTGGTCTATTTTGGAGAACGTCCCTTGTGCAGCTGAGAAAAGTGTGTATTCTGCTGTTGTGAGGTGGAACACCCTATAGACATCTGCTAAGTGCATTTGTTGGGAGATTTGATTCAGTTCTGATATTTCTTTGTTAATTTTTTGTGTAGTTGATCTGTCTAATTGTGACAGTGGGGCACTGAAGTTTCCCATTATAATTATGTTACTGTGTATTTGATCTTTCATGTTCCTTAGTATTTGTTTTATGTAGCTAGGTGCACCGATATTTGGTGCATAAATATTAATGATTGCGATTTCTTCCTCTTGGCGTTTTCCCTTGAGAAGTATATAATGACTTTTTTGTCCCTCTTCATCAGTCTTGGTTTGAAGTTCACTTTCTCTGGGACAAGGATAGCTACCCCTGCTTTTTTCTGGGTTCCTGTTGCATGAAATACTGTTTCCATCCTTTGATTTTCAGTCTATGAATTTCCTTTTGAGTTAGATGTGTCTCTTGTATGCAGCATATTGATAGATCTTGTTTCTTGATCCATTCTGCTAGTCTGTTTCTTTTGGTTGGTGAGTTGAGACCATTTTCATTGATGGTTACAGCTGTTATGTATTGACTTATCTTTGTCATAGATCTTTTCTTTTGTTGGTTCTGTGTTTCACCTCAGTTTACCTGCTTTGTCTTGCCTGGTGGATTGTTTTCATTAGTGTCCTTGTAATTATAGTTTCCTTTTTCATTTTCTAGGATATCCTTCAAAATATTTTGTAGAGGTGATTTGGAGGTCATAAATTTCTTCAGTTGTTTTTTGTCATGGAAGTATCTTATTTCATTGTTGAATTTGAAAGATAGCTTGCTGGGTACATCAGTCTGGGTTGGCAATTGTTTTCTTTTAAGGCTTGAAATATTTTGCTTCAGGCTCTCCTGATTTAAGGGTTTGTGTTAAGAAGTCCACTGAAATTCTGATGGGTTTACCTTTGTAGGTGATTTTTTTTTTCTCTGACAATTTTTAGTGTTCTGTTCTTTTGTTGTATCTGTGGAATCTTGATTATTATATGTCATGGTATAGATTTATTTTGATCATGGGTAATTGGGGTTCTATATTCCTCACTTATCTGTATGTCAAATTCTCTTCTCATGCTTGGGAATTTTTCTCTCATTACTTCTATAACTAATCTTTTTAGATCCTTGGCACTGTCCCCTGCTTTTTCATGAACTCCAATCACTATTATATTGTTCTTCTTTGCATCATCTTACAGCTGTTGTCATGAATTTTCATAGTCTCTAGCTGTTTTTAAGAGGTCTTTCTTTTTGTCATGACTAATTGCAGTCCTGTCTTCTAGGGCTGAGTTTCTCTCTTCACTTTCATTCAATCTACTGCGTATACTGTCAAGAGAGTTTTTGATTTCTTGGGTGTCTGTTTGGATCTGTTTCATGGGTTGCATTTCTTTACTGAGTTGATTGTTCAAGTTTTCCATCGTTTTTCTAATCTCTTCTTTTTTTTTTATCTGTGTCTAGTCTGAATTCACTAAGCAGGTCTTTTATTATGATTGTCATCCCTTTTTTAACTTGAGCAGTTATTTCTAGTCTGATGTTCTCTATATCCTCATGTATCTGTTTTTTTTTTTGGTGCCGGGGATCGAACTCAGGCCCTTGTGCTTGCAAGGCAAGCACTCTAATCACTGAGCTAAATCCCCAGCCCCCAATGTATCTGTTTTTTAACTTCTGCTGCTATCATTTCTGAAAGTTTGGTTGGGTGTCTTCTGATTTCCTCTATTTCATTGTCCTTTGGATTTGTTCTGCGTGGGCTGGGGGGGGGTCTGGTGTTGTATTTTACTTCTGTGTCTTGTCATTTTCTTTGTACATACATAGATTTCCTCCTTTTAGTTTGTTCTCCATGTTGATTTTATGTTTTGTTTATGGGAGTTTATTTTAAGACAAGTATCAGTGCTTTCATAGGAAAAGCCTGTTCTTCTGGTGTCTTCTAGGTATATGTGGTTCTTGGCTCTAGTGTCTTTTATGTCTCCAGAACTTTCCTCAGTGGCATGGTTGTGGTTGGCTCTACTTGCTATTGATGACTTGGAAAAGGGAAGAAAACAAACAAACAAAAAAGGGAGCGATAGCAAGACAGAGCCAGCATTGTCTTCAGTCCTAGATCTTTCCCACGTTATGGGATTTTGACTTGCCAGTGCGCAAGTAGGGTCTGCACCGTTCCATGGCAGAAGTGCACACACACCTGAGCAGCACAGGTGGTCCAGTGACCCCCCTGATGACGTCATTGGTGGGTGGGGTGGGGCCAGCACTCGGGAACTGATTTTTTCAAGTGCCATATTTTAAACTTTAGGTGATGGCTTTATTTCTGTTTATAGGTTCTGGCTGATAGACTGTCGACAGATTCAGGAATCTGTTACCTTTGCGTCACAAGTGTATAGAGAAATTATTTGTGTACCTTACATGGCCAAATTTGTAGTGTTTGCCAAGTCGCATGACCCTATCGAAGCCAGGTTGAGATGCTTCTGCATGACTGACGACAAAGTAGATAAGACCCTCGAGCAGCAAGAAAACTTTGCCGAGGTGGCCAGAAGCAGGGATGTGGAGGTACTGTATGAAGACTTTGGATATGCTGTGTTATTAACCCTTTGTTATTATAGTAGACTGTATTCAGATAGAATTTCACAAATAGAGTCATAAAAAAGAAAGACCCAGCGCTCACTTTGGCAGTCTGTATACTGAAATTGGAAGAAAGACCCATCCACATCTTAATCAGTTTGAAGGTCAAGATTCAAAATTACCTTTTTTTCGGACAATTTGGCCTCATCCTGTAGGGATGCTCTCAGCATATGTCAGGAGGTGAAAGGATTCCTTGTAAGATTATTTGGGGAAAAAACCCTGTGAGTTAATGATAAACTCGCAATGTGTAAGTGACTACAGCAGTTTAGATGTTTATTTTAACTTGTTGTTCTCAGTATTTTTCAATTGTAAAGAAAACATTCCAGGAAGTACTTTCTTTTACAGAAATGTTGAAGTAGGATATCCACTGCTTTTCTACATCTTTTAATTTTAGTATTATTATTATCATCATTGTTGTTATTATTATACTACTTTTTCTTATTTTAGAATTTCCCAACTGTGTAGGTTTTTGGATATTAAAGTCCAATAATCTGTCCCATTGTGATTTTAAAAGTTACCCAAGCAGAATTTTACATTTAGAAATTAAATATATATTGGTCGTAGTGGGTAATCTGATGCAGGGTTAGAAATTAGAACATTAAATGCTAGTGTGTGTTTGAAAATTTGTATTAGTTAGAAGAGGGAGGGCTGGTACATGCTGTGCCACAGATAAAACAGAGTGTAAGTTGACAGTGTAAATATTATTGTGCATATGTTTTAAGGAATTTAGAGTTCCAACTAGTATTACTAATTCTTGTCTGTATAAATAACAATTGCAGCTATTTTATTGTGTTATTTTTCTCTGGTTTCATTCAGGTATTAGAAGGAAAACCCATCTACGTTGATTGTTTTGGCAACTTGGTGCCTTTAACTAAGAGTGGCCAACATCATATCTTCAGTTTTTTTGCCTTTAAAGAAAACAGACTTCCTCTCTTTGTTAAGGTAATGTATACATGGAACTTTGTCCTGCTTTTATTCAAGATCCAGAAAGAATTTGACTTGCTCTTGTAGTAGAGATTATTTGCTTTTCCATTATTTCCAAGGCTATTTTAAGCCACATCTGTGAAATTGTATATTCCTAAAAATCCAAAAATTTTTGAAGTTTAGCATCAACCTTAATTTTTAGTTATAAACTATGAGTGAGGAGGAAACAAGGTCAGGCTACAGCCAAAAATTCATTCATTGAAAACTCTGGCCACTCAATTTGAAAGGAAGTGCATTTTCCTACTATTACTTTTAAATATTTATGTTTAGATTTTAAAAATATATGTGAATTTCACAAATGTGGGGCCCAAAAGACTTCCAGTTATTTTTTTGGGGGGGTGGTGTGGGGATTGAACTCAGGGCCTTGCACTTGCTAGGCAAGAGCTCTACCACTTGAGCTAAATCCCCAGCCCCTCTGATAACTTTTTTTAATAAAGTCTCAAAAAGAACCAGGATTTCACTTTTACTAAGGATTTTTCTAGTTAAATCTGTAGGCTTTATATACTTTCATAAATCATCAAACAAACAATGTGGAGACATACATGGCAGTGCATCATGAATTTGGACGCTCTGTTTGGGACTCAGTTAAGATTTAGCAGTTACATATATAAGTTTCATTTAAGATTCAAATCTAAAAGAGAACCATAAGAGTGTGAATGAGTAGCTCTGTTTTCCAGCTGCTTGTTTTCTTCCCTGTGTTTCACAGTTTATTTTACAAAATGAAGAGGTCCTGATGTTCACCCCTCACAAGGCCAGTCTCCATCATTTTTTTCCTAGACTTACTTCAAGCCATGCATTTCCAACTGTTCATCAGTAGTGATTTTTGTATTATTTTAACCCCTGATGATTTTTCCAAGCATGTGTCTACAAACCCCTTACTGTTTTTCTAAGATCCCTAAAGAATATTTGGTCATTTTTTTTTTTTCCTCCTGATTATTGATAAAGGTTCCTACAGATCACCACATTCAACATTAACTGTTGAGGGCTGATGGAGCCATTTAACACAGACAGCTACAAAATTAAGCTAATATTTGACATGGTTAATATGCAAGTAATCATACAAACAGACATTTCTCCAATGAAGATACACAAATGCTGAATGACAGCACTTGC
>PVJO010024166.1:5923-24973 GCA_004026905.1 Hystrix cristata
ATGAATGCCCACCTGCACACATCCCTTGACCACCCTGGTCGTCCTTCTAGTAATAGCTCCTGCTGTCTTCCTGTCCCTCCAGCAGGGCTGCCTCCGGGTGAAATCTTTTCCTCTCTGTTCCGAAAGTAGCCTCATGTTCTTCCCATAATCATTACTGTCTCAATCGATTTATTTCAGATCCCATAAATGCAGCCAAACTCAAACGAAGCCTCTAACAACACCCTCCGCTACCAACAAATCCAGCCTCCCAATGCTTAAAATATGGCTCCTGACTCTTTGATATCCCCCGCTTCGCCCCTGTTCAGCAGGAAGTAGTTTAAAATGACCTCATCTCCTGTCTTGCCTTCTTATTAAAGAGTCAGGAATGTTATATATTCTGATCACCAAATGTTTCTAACCAGGCCCAGTCAGAAACACTAACAGCTGTGAAATTAAATGCCCCAAGGAAAACAACCAACTTTCAGCTCCCAAAACCTTCCCAAGATCACAGTGTCCCAGCTCCTCCGGCCCTGGACACTCCCCAAGGCCCACAGCCTCAAGATAAAGGAGAACAAAGACCCTGCAGAAAGCTCCTGGGCTGGCCCATTCTCACACTCCTTCCAGCCATAACCCGTATATAATCCTTAAGCCCCTTTGCCCTGAGCGCTTCTCCTTTGTCCCTGAGAGGTCTCCTCTCTGGCTGGGTTTGCTCTGTAAGTAAAGCCTGCTCATTGCTGTTTTGAGATCGCATCTCATTCTTTTTCTGGTTCAAATTATTAACAGGGACCAATCAGAGGTTACTATCTTCGATTCTTATGAGAACTCAAGGAGGTTTTTGATAGGATGGCCTAGAGCTGACCTCAGCCTGAGGAGTGAGAGACACAAAAGATGGCCGCCATTAAGCTCTTGGTCACTTGCCTCTCTCACGGTGGCTCACTGTCACCCTGTAGAGTGTACTTTTCCAACTATTAATTGGCCCTCACTTGCTCTGCCGAGCATGTTTCTTTGTATAACTTTAATAAATGTCTGAGGAGAGGGCATAGACTCTATCTCTAGATGGAAAAATACTAAATAGATCATGGAAATGTTTTCAAACTACCATTACTCAATCTGATTCCCAACTGCTCTTCTACTTTGTCCTAATTACTTGTAGGCAAATCAGCACAAGAGATCACTAATACCAAAATAAAATGTAGTAAAACTATATTTACATTGTGTCTTTTCCCTTCATATCATTCATTGGCTGGCAGCTCTCTATAGTCTTAGGGACAAAGTTCAAATTTATTAGGCAAAAATATAGAGTACTTATGATCTGGCTACTGGCTCTTTCTTCTCCCTCTCTCTTCCTGCCTCTCCCTCTTTTTCCTCAACTATTTAGAATTGCTCATTTGAATAAATCTCATGTGTTCAAACTATAGGAATGATCTCTAGTTGCCTAGCACTTGTCCCCGAAATGATCAAGACAGAGAAATGTTGCCTCTTGTGGTGTAGAAGACAGGTAAAGGTGCTATCACCAAGGGTAGGTCAGTTTGTAGACCAAACGCATGCTCCTGGCTTACCCCTTTGCCTTCTCTAAGATTTGGCTAGGCCTGGAAGGATGGACTTGCTCCAGCGAGAATGACCAAGAATGGCTAGCCAGTATCCAGAGGCATATTTTCTTTCTGTGTGTGGTTTTCTTGAGATATATTTTCTATATGTGCTACCAAATAGTACACAGTCTCTAGGGAGACCATCTGAAACTAGGGACAAGATATCTCATATGAATTCAAAGAAATGTGTGCCTTCTTCCTTAGCGATGAGGTCTGGCTGGTGTGTTAGCTCTCCTCCCTGTGTAGACTAGAGTTTCAGTCTTTGTATGAGAAAACTAGGCTCATTTAGAAGATGGCATCCTGGAAACAGGAAAATTGAGAACTCACATTCTTGTAACTGGCACTACAAAATGGATATTTAAGCGAGTGTGATGGTATGCACCCATCCAAGTCAGGTATTGCTATGCCTACTGCTTTGCTGCCTCATCTTCTCATGTTTCTGTTGCTTTTGTTTGTTTGTTTTGTTTAGTACTGAGGTTTGTGGATGCTTATAGTCTAAAGACTTTGTTGCTAGCATAGAGACATCTTTAATTGCTTTTCAGCAATTTACTTTGGTCTTGTTTAACTATAATCTTTGTCTCAGCCCAAGATCTGTCCACATTAGTTAATTTTTGGGGGGAGGATGCAGTATAGTTAGCCCATCAACCAAATTCTGTGGGAATGTTCAAGTATTGTTAATGTCACAATGGTGATCTGACTGTTGGCTTACAGAGAAGTAGTGACAATGATGTGACCCTGCTAATATCAAGCAAATCAGTTATATCGGCACCATCCAAGACAAATTAGATGTTAATGTAACATAAGAACAAATTATGAGCCAATGTTAATCCTAGAGAAGAAATCCACAATTAAAATGTAAACATTGAGACAACCCATGTATTGACCTTATACCTAATATGTACTCAACGTGGCAGCTGTGTCTCTGCTAATGGTAGAAGAATTCAACAAGAATTTTATAGAGTTAACTATGTAAAGAGTAACAAAGCTTTATTTTTATACTATTAAAGATATTGGTTTTGGGCACAGGGGAATTCAAGAGGAAAACTTTGAAACCTTAAACTCTATGATATGAGAAGGAGAAAGAAGTAATACAAGGAATCTTATTGAGAAGTAGAAGAATGTCTATAGATCTAGGTAATAGAGAAAAACTGTTGAGAAATGTAAGATAAAAGAAAAAGAGGAAGAGAAAAGAAAGAATTTATACAGAGGGTAAAAAATAAGAGAAATAATTAAAGAGAGAAAAATTAAAAGACAGAGGAGGAACAAATAAAGAAAAAAGAGATAAGAAACAAGGCTGAAGGGCAACAGACAAATTTCTCAAGCCATAGGAACTGGTGAGGACAAAAAGAGATAAGCAAAGAAGAGAAAAAGAAAAAAAAATTAAAACAATAAAAAAAAACCCAAAAGGAAATGCACATTCACAAAAAACAGAAACAAAAACCAAAATTCTTTGTGATTTGAAATGTGTAGTCTTCTTCTGGGATCTACAAGTTTGGGGCAGCGTCCCATTCCAGATCTCTCTCTGCTCATGTTTTTGTCAAAAAGGCAGGCAGATCTCAGATTCATGCTGGATGCAGTCACCAGCATACAGTAGGATTAGGGCCAGAGTGCCAATTCTGTGACTTTCCAACCAGAGTGTTTCAGGCTGAGCTTGGCCTCTGGCTACTGGAGTAGGGCCTGGGTGCTTTAATTTGAGTCCCTTGGAATGTGTCTTGCTGGCCTGAACATGAATCCCTGACCCCAGCTGGCTCCTGTGGCTGTCCCTCACCCAGGCACTGTGGGAGCATAACACTGGGTGGGCCGAAATGAAGCAAACCTGCAGCTTTGCTGAGTCCCAGGCCCCCTCCCTGGAATGTTGTCCAACTGCTCTCTCCCGGGAGTTACGGAGGGTGGTTAGACTGGAGTCACTCTCCAACTTTTGACACAGGTAGCACCTTCTGGTCTGTTCCACCGCTGCATTTCTCCATGAAGGCCTCTGGAGTTCACTGTTTTCACTTTATCTTGTAGATTTGGTCTTCCTTTCTTGTGATCCTTGAGCCAGGAGCTGAGGAGAAAGTGAAAATTCTCCCTTCTTTTTTCTGTATTGTGTTCTGCCTCTTTAATTTCTCCGTGGGTTCTAATTTTCCCATCATATCCTTCCTGAGTCCTGATGATTGGCCTCCCTCCTTCTTTTCTTCTCCATGTTGTTATTTTCCAGTGTCAGTATCTGGATTTCTAATCTTGGAGAGATTGTTACTTTCAATTCCACCATTTCCCCAGAAGGCCTCCTTACTTTGTGGCTTTAAGGCATCTGAATAATTGGTCTCTGAGAGCAGCCATATCTTCTGGTCCTGACACTATCTTCACATTGTTTACTTCTGCTCCTCATACTTTCCACAAAATTTTTAATCTCCTGGAATTCTGTTTCATCTCTTTCCATGGACTATAATTCGTTGCAAAATTGATCATGTTTTGTATTGTTTTATTTAGTTCCATTGGTTTTTATTAGCGTCTTCCATGAACTCACTGATCATTTTGTTTGTTCCATCCATTGCCTGTTTAGTTTTATCTTCTTTGAGCTCTCTGAGCACCTTATAGAATTTTTTTTTTTGTGTGGTAACCTTTTTACATGCTTTGGCTGTGTAGCTTTTGAATGCCCATCAATGCCCCGTGGATCAGCTTTGGGGGATCTGGAAGGTTTTTGAGGCACCTTTTCCTTGTTCTCATGTTTGTATCGCTTTTCTTTGTTCTGATTGTTCTGGTGATTCCTAGCATTTATCGTGGAAAGGCTTCATTGTTAATACGGAGATTTCTTTGGTTAGTGTCTACTTTTCAGTGATTCATTCTCAGAGTGGCTAACTATATGCCTTTCACTCTGCCTCGAGATTTGACTACTCTTTTAATTTGGGAGGGGAGGTTTCAGTGTAATTGGCCCAGCTCTCATTTCTCTAGAAATGGGCTGCAGTACTCTTAATGACAAAAAAGGTAATCCATATACTGACATATAGAAGAAACCAATCAATAGCAACAAAGATGCCATCCTGGCAATAGCAACTAAATCAGCACCTAAAATGGTGTCAAAACAAACTGGATGACATACCATTAGTACCACAGAAAAGAGATTTATTTAAGTATGAACACTAAGACAAACCAAATAATGACATAGCATAAGTATCTACTAAATATGACAACTATATTTCCATAAAAATAGAAAAGAACTCAACAGTAATGGCATAGAGTTTACTAACTGTCTAAAAATTAAGAAGCTTAATGAATATAATAGAAAAAATAGAAGAGGTGAAGAACAAGAGAAAGAAAGAAAAATTTGAAAAATTAAGTGATGGAAGATGAGAAAGATGAGAGAAAAGTGAGATAAAGTATCCTAGTAAGGAGTAAAAGGAATTGATAGAATCAGATAAGAAAAAAGAAAAGAAAAAAATGAGAAGACAATAAAAAGTGAGAAAAAAGAAAAAATTAAAACATTAAAAAATTAGAGGGAAAAAAGAAAAGAAAGGAAAAAAAAGAGTATTCAAAAGAGAGGAGAACTAGACAGGGAAAAGGGGGATAAAGAAGAAGGTCAAAAGAAAAGTAAGATGAAAGGGAAAAAATGGAAAAGTGT
The DNA here is from genome assembly GCA_004026905.1 of Hystrix cristata. Lineage (NCBI taxonomy): Eukaryota > Metazoa > Chordata > Mammalia > Rodentia > Hystricidae > Hystrix > Hystrix cristata. Next base: position 11,090 of record PVJO010024166.1, read on the forward strand.
AAATAAACTTGTTGCAAATAGGGGTGGGTGAATGGAAGGGAGGGGAGGGGAAGAGAGGGGAAAGCCAAGCTACATCATGTACAGGTACAAAATAACCATGTTGATTATGATCATTATGTATATAATGTACCAATACATGTTCTTGGTAAAAATAAAAAAATTAAAAAAAAAATAGGAAAAAGCAACCCTAAATCCCAGAAACCAGTGAAGGAGAGAAAAAACAAATCTGTGAATCTAAACATTTTTTTCTTGATATTTTTGAATAAACAGCTTCCTTGCAGGATCTGCAGTTTTAGAATCCATCAAGTCACAGTTTTAGCTGCCCAGATTTATGGCCCGTCTGTAAGTTGCACTCATGTTCCGTGTTGCCCTCTGTTTGTTCATCCCAGGAAGTGGCAACTGTCTGAGCTGAGGCATGTCCTTGCTCACATTGGTAGGTGGAGAAATTAATCAAACTTCTGATATGTACTGGATGTAGGCAGCAAGGCAAGAGTGCAAGCAGACTTCTTTGCTTAATGCCAGTGCTTTCAGCCCAGCTGCCTATGAAAGCCATCGCACTGGCCTGGACATCTCACCATGGATGGCGGGGCCTGTAGCCTTCCTCACCTAATCTTAAATTTCTCAAAAGTCTATGTCTAGCCCTTTTGCTCTCAGTGATTGTCTCCCATGACTGTCTCTTATCCAGTCACTTGCGTCTGTGGAAACATGTTCCTCTCTCCGGGATCTGGGATACATTTCCATACTGTTTTATCTTTTTCTCTATGTTGTGGTCTATTTTCCCACTTCTCTGTACCTTCTTAATATTCTTGTTGATTCCTCTCCAACTCTGGGAGAATTACTTCTCTCTCTCTCTTTTTTCTTTTTCATTTCTTTCTTTCCCTTCACCAAGTTGTTACTTTTCATATGTCTTAATTCTAGGTCCTGGAGAAGCTGCATATTGTTTGCTAATCACCAACTTCTTCATCATTTTGGCTCTTTAGAAGGTGACGAAGCTTTTAAATTTCATACAATGCCATTTGCTGGCCTTCGATATTATTTCTTATGCAGTTGGTGTTCTATTCAAAGAGTCCTTCCTATGCCTTTTTCTTCTAGAATTTTACCTATTTATCTTCCAGAAAGTTCACTATTTGTTTTAATATCTAGGTCTTTGTTCCTTTTTTTTTTGTCTTTTCAGTATTTCCTGAGAGATATGGGTCTAGGCTCATTCTTTTGCATGTGAATAACCAGTTTTTCCAGTACATTTTCACAAGATGCTATCTTTTCTCCAGCATATGTTTTTGGCCTTTTTTGTCAAAGATCAGATGGCTAAATGTGGCTTAGGTTGTTTCTGTGTCCCTATTATGTTTCATTGATCTGCATTTCTGTTTTTATGCCAGTACCATGCTGTTATATCACTGTAGCTTTGCAATATAAATAGAAATGTGGGACCCTAATAGCTCCTGCTTTGCACTTGTTGGTCAGGATTCCTTTTGCTGTTCTGGGTCTCCTCTGATCCTGTATAAATTTTAGGATTTTTATTCTAGTCCTATGAAGAGTGCTGTTGGAGTTTTTATTGAGATTCCATTAAATCTCCATATCAGTTTTGGTAGTATGTCCATTTGGACAATTTTGGTTCTACCTGCTCAGTAAGGAGGAATATCTTCCCATTTTCTGACATTCTTTTCAATCTCCTTTTTCAGGATTCTAGATTTTTCATTATAGAGCTCTTTCACTTCCTCATGTAGGTTATTTCCTAAGCACTTAATTTTTTTGAAGCTATTGGGAATGGAATTGTTTTTCTAGTTTCTTTCTCAGTGTGTTCATCATATAGGAATGTTAATTTTTGTGTGTTGATTCTGTATCCTGGACACAATCATTTCTTGGGAATGGAATCGCCCCTCAAATCATGAGAGTTCCAGGTTGATGAAGCCATGACTGAGATCATGATCAAAGAGCCTAGTCCACGATCTGATTCTTAAATGCTGGCATCCTGGCTCTGTACATGGACCAGTCTGAGCCCCTTTCTTTTAGTGTGCCCCTTCCAGCTACATAAACTGGAATCCTTTCCTACTTTTCTCATTCTCTTTTTTCAAGGATTGGCCTGATTTAGGTTGACTCCTCAGGCTAATGTTGTTTATTATTTTTCTTAGTTTTTTTTTTTTTTTTTTTTTTTTGGTGCTGGGGATCAAACTGAGGGCCTCGTGCTTGCAAGGCAAGCACTCTAACCACTGAGCTAAATCCCCAGCCCTATTTTTCTTAGTTTTAAACTAAAGCTTTTTCTTGCAAATTTGTGCTTTAGTTTTAATTTTGATTAGACTAGCACTCTGCTAACTGGCAACAAACTGACTTATTTCACCGGCATATCTCAGCTTTCCTGGACACTTAGTGCAGTAGACCTTGTCTTAGATTGACTTTCACAATGAAATGCTTTCCCCCGACTTTTGGAAGTCAGTATCATCAATTTCCCCAATCTTTGATCTTCCTCTTGTTTTCCTGATCTTAATAAATTGCTATCCCTTCTCTGTGTCAGCTCAAATAATGATCTAGAAGTCATGTTTCATTCTCTTCCCTTTATTCATTCCTTATGCAGTTCACCATCATGCCTTGATTATTCTTCCCTCAAAGTACCTCACTAATCCCTGCATTCATCTCTACTTCTACCCTGTCTTCATTACTTTTCTTGTTGCTGAGACAAAATACACCACACCCAAAATTAATGGAGGAAAGGCTTGTTTAGTTCACTGTTTGTAGAGGTGTCAACCCATTGTTGGCTGGCTCGAAGGCCAGGTGGCTTGGCAAAGGGGCATCACAGAGGAGAAACAGTCCATGACATGGTAGGCAGGCAGAATGCAGTAAGCAATACACGATGGCAGCAGCTGGCCTGCCCTTTGCTTTTATTCCATCCAGACTTCCAGTGTTTTGGATAGTGCCATCCACACTCAGGGCAGGTCTTCCCAATATTCACACCCAGAACCATATGCTAAACCAATCGATGAACTAATTTAGTAATCATGAACCCTTAATTCAATATCACACCCATAATCCCAGCATCACACACTCTAGATTCAGCCACCTCTGAAAAGACCCACCTGTGACTACATGAGCCTTTTGGGGGAACATCTAGATGCAAGCCATAACACATCCCTTAATCATGGGAGGGAATTTTAAATTTACTCTGAAGAGCTGGTGTCTTAGCTTTTCCAGAGTCAATATTTTGTAAGAGAGCACATTTAATACAGGACATTTAAGGCACAATATTCACCCACAAACCAAATGCAGGAAGAGTGCCAAATATCTATCTAGGCACTGGAGACCTGAAAGATCCAATCAGGGCTGGGAGCCCACAGCACTGTCCCGTGTGCATCTGTGTCTGCAGATGATGGCTGAAGAAATCTCTCCTGGAACCAGGATATGATGCTCACAGCAGAGATGATGACCAGAGCTTCCCCAAAGCAACAGCATCCATCTTTGACGATAGCAAGGCCTCGGCCGCCTTCTTTGATCAGAACAGCCAAGTTCCCTTCAGGAGAACCAGCCGCAGCAGAGCTTCTCCTGCGAAACAGCCCGCCCACTATCTTCTGCTCCTGTTCTCCTTTATGTGGTGTTGGCAACAATCCTCAGGCGGATTCTTTACCCTCAGAATCACACCAACTCAGTCCAGCTGGGTGTTCTGGCTCAAGCTGACCACAATAAGTCCACCACAGCTGGTTATGTTGTCTACAAAATAAACTAATAACAGGTGATTATAGGAAAAAGAACATACTATATTACATACCTGAGGCATGAGAGTATGAAACCAAATTAGGGCGAAGAGGTTGGACATTATATAGATTTTAAAGGGATAGGAGGCTTGAGGATGAAGGAAAAGGGAGGTGGTGTAGGCTACGGAAGGCTGCGGGGAGGATCTGCGTAGCAAGCGTGGGTTGCCATTGTTCATCTGAGGTCTTCCAGCAACCGCCACCTGTGATTCTCAATATTGGGGGCAAGTGTGAGAGCCCCTGTAGAAAGGCTTGTCCCAGGAAGAAAGGAGAAAATACTAGGTAAATCCTCTGGATTCATGTATTATTTACTTATATAGATAGATTGACTTTTTTTTTTTTTATAAATGTACAATGTTTAGATCCATTCCTCTGTTTATAGAGGCCTGACACTTCTCTAAATAATTAACTGGAAATATGCCAAGGAAATATATTCAAAGCAGAACATTTTCCTTTCCTCTAGTCACCACAATATCCATAATCATCTCTTGTCTACTATTGCTAGGCATGAGAGACAAAAGGGGAGTCCAAAATAGCATGTTTTGCCAGTGATCACTAAATGAAGAAAGCTTCATTTTACTATGCATATAAGGTTTAATAAAGAGGCCTCAGTGTGTAATACATTTTTATCATTTGTTAGATCTCAGGGCCAAAGCGATGCCACAGAACAATGACATTTTATAGTTACACACTGTGCATATACCTGGCCACCTAGTCATCTATTTTCAAAACAAGGCATACAGCGTTTCTAGATCTCATGGCCTATACTCAGTGATTTCAGAAATGTAAACATTCATTAAACATTCCCTCCTCCTTGAGCTGAGACCTGATTTAGATGAAAACTTATCATTCATAAATTTCTTTTGTAAGCTCCTCATACGATAAAGGTCCCTGAGGGAGCAGTAACCACCTGAAAGAAAGAAGAAACAGTTTTGAAATAGCAACATTCCAAAGTAATTTCTGTGAAAAATGCCAATAAGTGTATACATAGTATAAACAAAATAATAATGAATCAGAGTTCACTAGAGGAACAAATTTAATATAAAACAAGGATTTACAAGGTAGGTTTATGACAACCACCTATGGAATCAGGTGTGAAAAAATGCAAAATGGCTGACCAGAAGATTGGGTCAAAGGTCAAAGGCCTGGAGCTCAGTGCGTGTCTGTGTCAAAAAGCCAGAGGGTCAAAATTGGAAGGCTGAGAGTCCACTCTGAAAGCTGGCAGGAACTGGAAACAAACGTGCAAAGGCAATGGTACAGACAGTTTCCCTCTGAAGTAGAAAGACAGCTTCCTTGTAGTTTCTCTTTTTATTCCATCCAGGCTACAAGGCTTTTAATTGGTGCCACCATCCCTGGGGTGAGTCTTCCCTCCTTGTTTGTGGCCTATATGTTAATTTTCTCCAGATACACCCAGCTTTACTAATCTGCAAGGGGATTCTTACTGAAGTCAGGTTGACACCTCACAGTTAACGATGACAAATGACAACCACCATCGTTCCCTGAACCCCATGAGGAACTCTTGTTACATCAAAATGTAACCAAAAATTAATAAATAACAAAACTTGCACTCAGTGCAGATGTCTTTGCGATACTACCTGCCTACTTGCTGGAAAGAGTAACTCTATGTCTGCTTTACGTAACCTGCATGGCTGCCTACGTGTCCTGACTAAAATCTTTCATCAAAGGCTGAAAGGACTGAGGGCCAAGGAATAAGGGGTCGGTTCCTCAATGAATCAAGACCCGGCTTCCCGGCTTCCATGATTCTTCAATAACCTGCCATCTGACGTTCCTACTATTACACTTACACTTCTCCAGTCCATTCTCCTTCAGCATCAAGAGTCGTTAGTCCTAAAACTCAGATTTCACCAAGTGACTTACTGCTGAAAATGTTTTTTGTAGTCCAAGCTCACAAGGCTGCCTCTCGCTATTATAGTCCATTCTCTGTAGCTATGCACTTGGCTTACTACAACCAGCCACTCCAGCCTTTCAGTGATTCTATCTTACGGAATATGTTCTCGTCTTTGGAAACGCTTTCCTTCACTCTACCTTTGCCAGCCACTCTCCAACCCTTCTGTTTCTTATTTCAGCCTCTTTTTAGTTCTTTGTACTTTTTTTTTTAACTTTTATTAGTACATCTTATAGTACATAACGATTACATTTACTGCAGGAGATTGATACATATACAGAACACATTTGAATTTTCTCCCCTTCCCTCTGCCTCCCCTTTTATTTTTCCTGCATCAGATTCATTGATTCATCTGTTTATTTTTTGGTGTGTAATTATTTTATTTCTTGACACATAAACAGATCAAAAATCGGTTTAATTAGAAAAGTTGACTCCAACCAAAAATGCAAAAAAGGCTTCAAGTACTTACAAGCCTTATCATTTTTTTTACAAGTTTTATCATTTTATTTTTATGTTTGCTTAATAGTATTTTACCTACTTACAGTGTGAGCTCTGGGAAGAACAAGAATCAAATACCCTACTTTGCACTTTCTTTTTACCCAGCTGTCTTGTCACTATTCTTAGTACGTTATTTATTAAATAATAACCGCTGAAAAAGGTCCTGTTGAATTAATGTAAGGCAAAACACTATTAGAAATGTGATTACTGGGGACGAGAAAGTATGTCAATTTCATTGATCCTGAAGGGCTGGAGGAAAGGGTAAGTATACATCTATAGAGAGATTTGCACCTTTGGGGCAGGAAGTTACTCGACAGCTTTGATTCTTTCTCTGAACTAGAACAAGTCCCCTGCCAAGAGTTAATGCATTGGTGATGGACTAGCGAACATGAAGACAGCCACTGAAATTTGAATACCTACTAAAAAGAATGCAGAAAATACAGGAGGAAATCTACAAGGAGTGCTAAGTGCTGGAAAGCACAGCTCCAGACTAACCTTGGTTAGCATAATTGATGAATTTTTCTCCAGCACTGCTCAGGAGTGTAAACACTGAGGAGAAATCAGCTTCACTGAAAGGCTGGTTGAAGTTTGAAAAATAAATCTGAAGAAAGTTGAAAAGGGTTTGAAACTTGAGAGCAAGAGTAAAAATGATTCAGGTGATTTAAGAGATATCTTCACTTGAACAAAGAAATGAAATCAAAAGTGTGTTAATAGTTTATAACCAAAATGAGAGAGTCGAGAGAGTGAGACTCCATGTAGCTGAGAAGTAGTCATAAGACTCTACATGTGAAATGAGTTATGAAAAGACACACATAAAGGTGGAGAAATAGAGTAGAGTAAAATAAGATGGATGGGAGTGATTCCACACATCGAATGAGTTGGTGAGAGCTGGGGAGAGTGTGTGGGGTAGGAGAAGACCTTATAGGTAGAATTTCTTCCAAGGTTTTTAAATACCCATCAACATTTTTACTTCTCAAATTCTGTAGTGTCTTGAAAGATGCCAAGAATATTTTAAAGAATGTGTCATGACTAAATCATTCATTTGGTGGTAGTAAAATAAAGCCACGTAATCTTGTGATAAGTCAACTTCTCTTGAATAAGAAATGCCTTGCTGATTAGTACAGGTCCTGGTCCAGGTGTGTCTATGGATGATTTCCAGCCTGTAAACTGAGGAGGGAAGATCCACCCAGTTGTGGGTGTCGCCAACCAATAGATCTGTAGCCCGGACAGAATAAAAGAGAAAGGAGAAGGAATTCTTCCATTTTTCTTCTTCAGAGGATCCCTGGTCGTCGTCGTTGCCTTTGGACATTTGTCCCCAGTTCCTTCAGGCATCTAGTGCAGCTTACGCCAGACTCTGAGTGAGCTCCAGGCCTTCAAACTTTGACCCAATCCTCCAGTCCTCCGGAGCACAGACGGCCATTTCACACCCTTCCACCCAATTCCACTGGTGGCCACTGGGACTCTTCAGCTTCGGATCCTGTAAGCCTACCTGGTAAATCCTTTATATAATCATATACTTTTTTTAAAAATGTTAAATCTGTTCCTCTTGTGACCCTTAATTAATTCAGCTATTTTAGACACCATCAACAATCCACAAATCTCAACAGTTTCCAAGTGATTTGGGGGAAATTGAGATTACACGCAGATTATGCTCTTCAGAATATTATCTCCCCTGCACTATTTCAAGAATGCATTTAATCAGCCAGCCCCTGGGTCGTATTGCCTCCTCTGAAAACTGGAGTGCATTGCTCAAAAAACAACCAGTTTTCTCAAATATTCCTTCCCTCTATGCAGAACATACTAACAAGAATCACTTATATCTTTATTTGCCTCAATCAACAAGTGTTTATTGATAAAAGAAAGCTGTGTTGGCTGGGACGTTACAATAACATAACAGGCTGGCAAAAGGTCAAACCAGAACATCGTAATTCTTATTGGAATCATAGTAGGCAGGTGAATATTAGATGGCAACAATAAGAGTAATAGCAAGTACGTGTGCATAATGATTTAAAAATCACGTCACATAATTTAACTTCTTTTTTCCACACAACAAATTCTGTGAGGTGTCTTTAGTCCTTATTTTATAGGTGAGAAAACTGTGCTTTAGGGATTTGAGTAAGTTCTCTAAGACACGTAGCTTTTCCCCACCTCAATTTTCCAGTAACTGTACTTAAGGGGAGTAGTGTGTTGTGTGGCTAGCTTAAGGCTGCTCAGCAGAATGGTGCCGGGGTAGGATCTCAGCCAGGTTCAGTGGATGGCTTAGTACTTCAAGAACTGGAGAGATACACAGGTGGGCCTAAAGGAGAGAACGCATTTTCTACACTGGCTCCACAAGGTGGCAGTGAGACTATTGTGAGTCATCATGGATGTGCTGTGGCTTTACGTGGTAGAAGCAGGAAGGAGGAAAGAAGCAAAGCAATGCTGTTGTTCTAGTTTTAAAAGGGTGCGTATGGTCTTGCACACATGTGTGCTTGTGTATTTGTGGAGCAGAGGAACTGAAGAAGTAATAGTACTGTTACCGCACTCTGCAAAGTTTTTCATATTTCTGGGGGGTAGAACCACAGCGAAAGAAAGACTTTGAAATCTGACACACACTATACTGTGTCAAATACTCTACTCTTCTCCCACACCAGAAATTCCACCCTCATGTTCTTATATCGCCACGTGGGTAGTACACGATATTCAAGATGATAATTCCATCCATTGTAAAACTGATTATTTTTTTAGGAGGAATGCTCCCTGGGTTCAGTGCATCAATGACTGTGGCTGTACTTAAAATTTCTTTCTCCTCAAGGTTACCACAATCTATTAGCTGGTAGAAAAGCACCTTTCAGTATCATGAGGTGAAGGAATTTTATATGCACTCAGTGGTTGAAGGAGTTCAAGAGATTTGATTGTCTCTTGGCTTGTTAGGAATCAACATAGAGGTAAACTGGGAATATTGGCCATTGGATAAAGAATTAGAGTTCCTGATTAGATTACTCCATAGAAGATGCGTGGTCAGAAATGAAGGATTAGAACCCATCTTTCCCACAAAATGATGTTTAGAGGCCGTGCTAAACCGTCTGGGAGGAGACCTTGGTCCCCGTGTACACACTCAAACTTCCATCACGGCGAAGCGTGCTCTACTCCAGCAGATTCCTTGTCCCCTGGAGGCGGCTGGTTTTCCTCAGGCAGTGGGGGTAACTCAGGCGCTTTCTGTCCACACCGCGCCACTGCGAAGCGACTCATGTGAAGAGCTTCCTCGTAGCCTGGGAGGGTGTCCTGCGAGGAGGGCAGCTGGCCCGGGCCGCCGTGGGAATGGGCCACCGCCAGAATTCTGCGCGCTGCGGAGCCGAACGCAGACTGCAGGGCTGTAGGGGAGAAGCGGCAGAGGGCTGGTTAGACGTGCTGTTTTCGGGCCTCAGAGGCTGAATAGCGTGTTAATGGTCTTTCACGTTTAACCAGTATCCAAACTCACTGCCAACCCGTACCACAAAATATGTGAAAATCCCGCGAAGCTTAGAAGGCAATTCAGTTTCTGCTGGAAGAACTTGTCTTCTTCGGTGTCTTTGAATCATCTACACTGTGTTTCTGTCTCTCACAGCCCTGCCCCGTCCTCTCGCAGATTTAGATCCTTTTACACCCACCTACTTAATATTTTCTCTAACTTTATTTTTTCTCTAAGATGAAATGAGAAACGGAAGGTAGGAAAGGTGAGAAACATCATGTCCTAGCGCTCTCTTTTCAAATTAAATATTGCAGTGTTTTGCTATCTGGTGTTCTACCTTGTATTTATGAACCAATTTTAGGGAGGAGTATACAGTACTATAAAATGTCCAATAGTAATGATCAAAGGGATGTTGGGGCAAGAGTTTGAGTGTACCAAGACTTGAAGAGCACAGGACTGAAAGTGCGCACCACTAATTTCTTTAAAAATATAAAACAATATAGATAAGAGTAGATGTAGGCTTTCACAAAATCCAAGGCATTTTGAAAGATAGATATGTTTGTCATTTGAAAATAGACTATAAAGCTGTGTAGAAACTCATAAATAAACTTAGCTTATGAAAACAGTTTATAAGGTAGATAATAGGAAGTAGGGAGCTAGATCTCTCTCTCTAATGGGAAGGAGATCAAGAGAAAGAGGGAGGGGAGGGGAGAACTGAAATGTGATAAAAAAGGAAGTAAGGTGTGTTATGTACATGTACCAATTCCACATGGGGAATGTAAACACTTTGTACTGCAAACATGTACTACTATACAAACTGTAAACTGTGTGATTCTCCCTATAAAGTGTCTCCAATATTGTCTCATTTCACTTCTTTCTTCACACGCTCACCAGCCAGACAAATACTTGAGAACACAGCATCAGTGAAAGCCCAGATCAGCACACCATTAGCCTTCTGGAAATTAAAATTGCTCTGAGTCTAGAACCTGGAATGCTGTTTGATCAGTGTTGCTCTATCTGCGTAGTCTTCTAATTGTTCATTTAAATCCAGGTCTCTTGCCCGTGTCAGTTACCGTACTTACAAGTGATAGTGCTCTGGAGACTGCTATCATGGTCAAAGGAGATGACAGTCACTTCATAGGGTGGCTGACCTTCGTCCTCCCCGTTTTGCTGACGAATCAGACAGCAGCGGAAGCACACTGAGGTCAGGCCACAGAGGAGAAGCAGGACCCCAATTACCATCAGCAACCTACAAGGGCCAGGGAGCAGTAGTCTCTGAGATCCGGCCAGTTTTTCAGCTCTGGCCTAGTCAGTCTTTAACGTCTGCTTTTGATTCTTGTTGACATTTTACATAATAATAAGATTTTAATTCTTATATACGTATATACTTCCCGACATATATACTTCCTTAGTATATACATATATACTTCTACTTTGTTAGTAGAACTAAGTCAGCTGATTAGAACACAAGAGATATGTGAGATAATTTGAAGTAGCTACTTTTTACTTCAGCGAAGTAAACTTTGCAGAGATATGTCTCAAGCACCTCCCAAAAGAAGCACACAGTAATTTTTTGATCTCTGTGGAAGAGATTACATTGAAACAGGATATCCTGGCCCGTTGTCTCATAGGACACAAACATTTTTCATTTTTCCGGGTCATTAACATACACACACACATATATAGTGCACATGTATATATGTACATATATGTGTACATACTAATGACCTTGAAAAATGAAATATTTTTGTGGGTATTGCAACTGAAACTTACCATATATACCAAAGATGTACCCAGTCTGTGGTCAGACAGCTACAGAGAAAAAAATAAACTTTGTTACATTAAATATCACAAATGTCAGTTATAATACAACATGATGCCAGGGTCTAATACAAGCAACTAGGGTAATGATTTTTCAAGTCCTAGGTAATGAACTAATTCTACCGTGAAATGGTATAAATAGTATTTTATACTATATGTGACACTGTGTATATTATTTTGTAAGTCACTATAAAACAGACCATAAAAATGTTAATAAAATCAATCTATGACCATCATAAATAGTTATGAACAAAATTGTCAAGAAATAACTTGGAGCATATTGATAAAGAGCGAATTAGAAAGCAAATACAAATGTTAAGGTTTTATATATTTGAGGTCAATAAAATGTAAACATAAAGGAAATTTCAGTTAAAATCATGAAAGCAATCAAGTTTGTAAATTTATGTTTCACAAGCTCTTGCAAAACGCTCACCACGAAAAGGGATCTAAAGCGTCACATCCCTCATCCCCATATGCACCGAGGCCAAACGAGAAGGGGGAGAAGTTGTCCTATGCTGAAGTCTAACTAAATATTCTGAATTAATTATGGCAATTGTAAACTTTCTCTGCAGGGGTAAAAAAATGGGGATTGCATGGAAGATGCACTGTAAGGCCAGGAATAAGAGAGGAAAAACAAAATATTTGTATGTCTTTGTACATTAGGACATTGTGTTCTTTAATAATACCTTGTAATACATTTGCCTATTGAAATCTATTTCTATATCCCCCTTTTGGCCACCCATTCATAGAAAGAACTTTTTTTTTTAATGAACCTTTATACTTTTTTTCTTTTTTAACATTCATCATGTGTTCAAAGCCCTTTTAGTTCTACGCTAGATTCTGAATCTGTAGGAAAGGACTTTTCCTGTAGTTGTAGATGTCTAAAACCTTAGACCATGTCAAGGTTTAGACATCTACTAAGGTTTTAGACATCTACCAAGACATCTAGCCAAGGTCCAATATGGACGTAATAAGTAATCAAGCTTATCATCATTTCCCATGGCTAAATACATGTTTTCCATCAGCCTGAACAAGTCTTTTTTTCTCTTCTCTATTCTTTTCTCTTTTCTTTCCTTTCCTTTCCTTCCTTCCTTCCCTTTCTTTTTCTTTCAATACTAGAGATTTCTTTTTCTTTCATCTCCCAGGACCTCATATATAAATTTTTATGTTTATAGTCTCTGTCTGTATGAGACTTAATTGTGACAGGCTCACTTTATAGAATAACTCCATCAAAGTAATAGATAAATGAATTTTGCAATACATATTAACAGGCCCTCAAAACTAGACATTGCTGTTCAGATTTGAAATAGGGATTCCACTTTGGAACTGACTCAAGTAGATAAGCCAGTGACTAGATAATGAATCCCGTCTGGCCTGGTGAGTCATTTGGTAACACGACTAAGAACGCCTGTTGCAAGTCTATGACTATATAAATTGAGATGAACTGTGCTGCTTCGATGGGAAGGTTGGCTTTGAGAAAAATGCCATCAGCAGTATTATTTTGAGTACATAGGATGACATATATATGTCTGTGATAGTAGGTGGATGCCCACTTAAGTAGAAATAGAGAGAAGTTATAGAGGTCAAATGACTTTTTTTTTTGGCAAATGACTTTTTGACCCATCTTGATATTGTCTGTTTTCCGTTCCTCCCCACACAAACTCTCACATACTTACTGTTCAGGATTGACACAGTTCTCCTCACATCTTGCCCCAGGAAGCTGTAGGGAGGGAAATAGTCTCAGACAGAGAAATCATCTTGCTTACTGTGCTCAGCAGCCTAGCAATATTGTCTTCTGCTGTTCTCTGTAGATATACCGGCGGAGAGGGTGTGTGTGTAAGGTCAGTCCCTTACACACTTGTGACTTGTGACTCAAGGTAGGAGAACTCGGAAGAGTTGCTCATCTCACTTTTTTTGTTTTGTTTCATTTGGTTTTTGTCCTTCTTGTTGTTTGTTTTTTAGTGAATGAGTATCAGTGCTTATGAATGAAAGGTAACCGTTTATATCATTTTGTTTATCCTAGAAACTTCCCAATCTGTCCTGTGGGATGTTTTGCTGGTCCTTCTTCCTGCCCAGCTGTGAACTGAATTTTTTTTTTTAAACCAAGAACATGTATTGGTACATTCTACATACAATGGTCACATTCATTACATTTATTCTGTACCTATACATGATGTATCTTGGTTCTCCCCCCTCTCCCTCGCCCCTCCCATCTGCTCCCTCCCTCCCTATTTACAGCAGGTTCATTCATCATTTTCCATATTTTCCCTTTCCCCTCTCTTTCCCCTGTTGGCTTTCTGCTTTTCCCCTTCTTTCCTTCTAGTACTCCTCTCCTCTGCACACCATCCTCCTTTTATATAATATCTATTACACCTCTTTGTCCTTATTTACAGTTATGGTCTCTTATATCAGAGAAACAATTCGATGTGTGCTCATGAGTGTCCGATTTATTTCACTTAAGAGTATGTTCTCAAGAAACATCCATTTATATA